>JAKOGQ010000446.1:0-101085 GCA_022457205.1 Saccharum spontaneum
ATTACCCACGCTCAACAATAGATTGCTTCGCCTGTTTAGTTTCATCAAAATTGCCAAAAAAATTCAGGAAAATAAAGAAAAAAATATCAAAGTTTTTAGACGCTTTTCAGAGAACGTGCTGTATTTCTGTAGACCACATCCCAACTCAGTTGTAGGTGCCAATTTTTGTGGTTGCATCTTTTTTGGTCCTTGTTCAGAGAAAATTATAAAAAAATAGTGAAAAAATAAAAAAGTTTGATGCCTACTAGTGCCTTTTGGAAAAATTTTGGAAAAATTCAGGAAAAAGGAAAAATCCGTGTTATTTGCTTGTTCGGTGCGTTCTTTCCATCGTTCTTTGTTTTCACCTTGTTCCGCAACGTCTCGACACGTCCTAGCCAGCAGCTGTGATTTGTACTTTGGATCCGGATTGAATAATCGCTAATCTACGCTCGTTAATTGCTAATCCTTGCTGTCATATTGTGTGCCTACCCATACTTCCACATATTCTTCTATCAGCACAGGTTCATCGTGGGACTGTTACTCACGCTCAACAACAGATTCCTTCGCCCTGTTTGGTTTCATCAAAATTGCCAAAAAAAATCACGAAAATAAAAAAAAAAATTGTCAAAGTTTTTGCACGCTTTATAGAGAACGTGTTATATTTCTGTAGACCACATCCCACCTCAGTTGTAGGTGCCAATTTTTGTGGTTAAATCTTTTTTGATTCTTGTTTAGAGAAAATTATAAAAAAAATAGTGAAAAAATAAAAAAGTTTGTATCCTACTAGTGCCTTTTGGAAAAATTCAGGAAAAAGGAAAAATCCGTGTTATTTGCTTGTTCGGTGCGTTCTTTCCATCGTTCTTTGTTTTCACCTTGTTGCGCAACGTCTCGACACGTCTTAGCCAGCAGCTGTGATTTGTACTTTGGATCCGGATTGAATAATCGCTAATCTGCGCTCGTTAATTGCTAATCCTTGCTGTCATATTGTGTGCCTACCCACACCTCCACATATTCTTCTATCAGCACAGGTTCATCGTGCGACTGTTACCCACGCTCAACAACAGATTGCTTCGCCCTGTTTGGTTTCATCAAAATTGCCAAAAAAATTCAGAAAAATAAAAAAAAATTGTCAAAGTTTTTGCACGCTTTATAGAGAACGTGTTGTATTTCTGTAGACCACATCCCACCACAGTTTTAGGTGCCAATTTTTTTGGTTGCATCTTTTTTTATTCTTGTTCAGAGAAAATTATAAAAAAAATAGTGAAAAAATAAAAAAGTTTGACTCCTACTAGTGCCTTTTGGAAAAATTTTGGAAAAATTCAGGAAAAAGGAAAAATCCATGTTATTTCCTTGTTCTGTGCGTTCTTTCCATCGTCCTTTGTTTTCACCTTGTTATGCTACGTCTCGACACGTCTTAGCCAGCAGCTGTGATTTGTACTTTGGATCCGGATTGAACAATCGCTAATCTGCACTCGTTAATTGCTAATCCTTGCTGTCATATTGTGTGCCTACCCATTGCTCCACATATTCTTCTATCAGTACAGGTTCATCTTGCAACTGTTACCCACGCTCAACAACAGATTGCTTCGCCCTGTTTATTTTCATCAAAATTACAAAAAAAATTCAGGAAAATAAAGAAAAAAAATTGTCAAAGTTTTTGCACGCTTTTCAGAGAACGTGTTGTATTTCTATAGACCACATCCCAACTCAGTTGTAGGTGCCAATTTTCGTGGTTGCATCTTTTTGATCCTTGTTCAGAGAAAATTATAAAAAAAATAGTGAAAAAATAAAAAAGATTGATTCCTTATAGTGCCTTTGGGAAAAATTTTGGAAAAATTCAGGAAAAAGGAAAAATCTGTGTTATTTGCTTGTTCGGTGCGTTCTTTCCATCGTTCTTTGTTTTCACCTTGTTGCGCAACGTCTCGACACGTCTTAGCCAGCAGCTGTGATTTGTACTTTGGATCCGGATTGAATAATCGCTAATCTGCGCTCGTTAATTGCTAATCATTGCTGCCATAATGTGTGCCTACCCATACCTCCACATATTCTTCTATCAGCACAGGTTCATCGTGCGACTGTTACCCACGCTCAACAACAGATTGCTTCACCCTATTTGGTTTCATCAAAATTGCCAAAAAAATTAAGGAAAATAAAAAAATTGTCAAAGTTTTTGCACGCTTTACAGAGAACGTGTTCTATTTCTGTAGACCACATCCCACCACAGTTTTAGGTGCCAATTTTTGTGGTTGCATCTTTTTTGATTCTTGTTCAGAGAAAATTACAAAAAAATAGTGAAAAAATAATAAAGTTTGATTCCTACTAGTGCCTTTTGGAAAAATTTTGGAAAAATTTAGGAAAAAGGAAAAATCCATGTTATTTGCTTGTTCTGTGCGTTCTTTCCATCGTCCTTTGTTTTCACCTTGTTGCGCTACGTCTCGACATGTCTTAGCCTGCAGCTGTGATTTATACTTTGGATCCGGATTGAACAATGGCTAATCTACACTCGTTAATTGCTAATCCTATCTGTCATATTGTGTGCCTACCCATTGCTCCACATATTCTTCTATCAGCACAGGTTCATCTTGCAACTATTACCCACGCTCAACAACAGATTGCTTCGCCTATTTAGTTTCATCAAAATTGTCAAAAAATTCAGGAAAATAAAGAAAAAAATATCAAAGTTTTTACACGCTTTTTCAGAGAACATGCGGTATTTCTGTAGACCACATCCCAACTCAGTTGTAGGTGCCAATTTTTGTGGTTGCATCTTTTTTGATCCTTGTTCAGAGAAAATTATAAAAAAATAGTGAAAAAATAAAAAAGTTTGATTCCTACTAGTGCCTTTTGGAAAAATTCAGGAAAAAGGAAAAATCCGTGTTATTTGCTTGTTCGGTGCGTTCTTTCCATCATTCTTTGTTTCACCTTGTTGCGCAACGTCTCGACACGTCCTAGCCAGCAGCTGTGATTTGTACTTTGGATCCGGATTGAATAATCGCTAATCTGCGCTCGTTAATTGCTAATCCTTGTTGTCATATTGTGTGCCTACCCATACTTCCACATATTCTTCTATCAGCACAGGTTCATCGTGCGACTGTTACTCACGCTCAACAACAGATTGCTTCGCCCTATTTGGTTTCATCAAAATTGCCAAAAAAATCACGAAAATAAAAAAATTGTCAAAGTTTTTGCACGCTTTATAGAGAACGTATTGTATTTCTGTAGACCACATCCCACCTCAGTTGTAGGTGCCAGTTTTTGTGGTTGCATCTTTTTTGATTCTTGTTCATAGAAAATTATAAAAAAAATAGTGAAAAAATAAAAAAGTTTGTATCCTACTAGTGCCTTTTGGAAAAATTCAGGAAAAAGGAAAAATTCGTGTTATTTGCTTGTTCTGTGCGTTCTTTCCATCGTCCTTTGTTTTCACCTTGTTGCGCTACGTCTCGACACGTCTTAGCCAGCAGCTGTGATTTATACTTTGGATCCGGATTGAACAATCGCTAATCTGCACTCGTTAATTGCTAATCCTTGCTATCATATTGTGTGCCTACCCTTTGCTCCACATATTCTTCTATCAGCACAGGTTCATCTTGCAACTGTTACCCATGCTCAACAACAGATTGCTTCGCCCTGTTTAGTTTCATCAAAATTACAAAAAAAATTCAGGAAAATAAAGAAAAAAAATTGTGAAAGTTTTTGCACGCTTTTCAAAGAACGTGTTGTATTTCTATAGACCACATCCCAACACAGTTGTAGGTGCCAATTTTTGTGGTTGCATCTTTTTTTATCCTTGTTCGGAGAAAATTACAAAAAAAAATAGTGAAAAAATAAAAAAGATTGATTCCTTCTAGTGCCTTTTGGAAAAATTTTGGAAAAATTCAGGAAAAAGGAAAAATCCGTGTTATTTGCTTGTTCGGTGCGTTCTTTCCATCGTTCTTTGTTTTCACCTTGTTGCGCAACGTCTCGACACGTCTTAGCCAGCAACTGTGATTTGTACTTTGGATCCGGATTGAATAATCGCTAATCTGCGCTGGTTAATTGCTAATCCTTGCTGTCATATTGTGTGCCTACCCATACCTCCACATATTCTTCTATCAGCACAGGTTCATCGTGCGACTGTTAGCCACGCTCAACAACAGATTGCTTCGCCCTGTTTGGTTTCATCAAAATTGCCAAAAAAATTTAGAAAAATAAAGAAAAAAAATTGTCAAAGTTTTTGCACGCTTTTCAAAGAACGTGTTGTATTTCTATAGACCACATCCCAACTCAGTTGTAGGTGCCAATTTTTGTGGTTGCATCTTTTTTTATCCTTGTTCAGAGAAAATTATAAAAAAATAGTGAAAAAATAAAAAAGATTGATTCCTTCTAGTGCCTTTTGGAAAAATTTTGGAAAAATTCAGGAAAAAGGAAAAATCCGTGTTATTTGCTTGTTCGGTGCGTTCTTTCCATCGTTCTTTGTTTTCACCTTGTTGCGCAACGTCTCGACACGTCTTAGCCAGCAGCTGTGATTTGTACTTTGGATCCGGATTGAATAATCGCTAATCTGCGCTGGTTAATTGCTAATCCTTGCTGTCATATTGTGTGCCTACCCATACCTCCACATATTCTTCTATCAGCACAGGTTCATCGTGCGACTGTTAGCCACGCTCAACAACAGATTGCTTCGCCCTGTTTGGTTTCATCAAAATTGCCAAAAAAATTCAGGAAAATAAAAAAAATTGTCAAAGTTTTTGCACGCTTTACAGAGAACGTGTTCTATTTCTGTAGACCACATCCCACCACAGTTTTAGGTGCCAATTTTTGTGGTTGCATCTTTTTTGATTCTTGTTCAGAGAAAATTATAAAAAAATAGTGAAAAAATAAAAAAGTTTGATTCCTACTAGTGCCTTTTGGAAAAATTTTGGAAAAATTCAAGAAAAAGGAAAAATCCATGTTATTTCCTTGTTCTGTGCGTTCTTTCCATCGTCTTTTGTTTTCACCTTGTTGCGCTACGTCCCGACACGTCTTAGCCTGCAGCTGTGATTTATACTTTAAATCTAGATTGAACAATCGCTAATCTGCACTCGTTAATTGCTAATCCTTGCAGTCATATTGTGTGCCTACCCATTGCTCCACATATTCTTCTATCAGCACAGGTTCATCTTGCAACTATTACCCACGCTCAACAACAGATTGCTTCGCCCAGTTTAGTTTCATCAAAATTGCCAAAAAATTCAGAAAAATAAAGAAAAAAAATTATCAAAGTTTTTACACGCTTTTCAGAGAACGTGCTGTATTTCTGTAGACCACATCCCAAATCAGTTGTAGGTGCCAATTTTTGTGGTTGCATCTTTTTTTTATCCTTGTTCAGAGAAAATTATAAAAAAATAGTGAAAAAATAAAAAAGTTTGATTCCTACTAGTGCCTTTTGGAAAAATTTTGGAAAAATTCAGGAAAAAGGAAAAATCCATGTTATTTGCTTGTTTTGTGCGTTCTTTCCATCGTCCTTTGTTTTCACCTTGTTGCGCTACGTCTCGACATGTCTTAGCCAGCAGCTTTTATACTTTGGATCCGGATTGAATAATGGCTAATCTGCACTCGTTAATTGCTAATCCTTGCTGTCATATTGTGTGCCTACACATTGCTCCACATAATCTTCTATCAGCACAGGTTCATCTTGCACCTATTACCCACGCTCAACAATACATTGCTTCGCCTGTTTAGTTTCATCAAAATTGCCAAAAAATTCAGGAAAATAAAGAAAAAAATATCAAAGTTTTTACACGCTTTTCAGAGAACGTGCTGTATTTCTGTAGACCACATCCCAACTCAGTTGTAGGTGCCAATTTTTGTGGTTGCATCTTTTTTGATCCTTGTTCAGAGAAAATTATAAAAAATAGTGAAAAAATAAAAAAGTTTAATTCCTACTAGTGCCTTTTGGAAAAATTCAGGAAAAAGGAAAAATCCATGTTATTTCCTTATTCTGTGCGTTCTTTCCATCGTCCTTTGTTTTCACCTTGTTGCGCTACGTCCCGACACGTCTTAGCCAGCAGCTATGATTTATACTTTGGATCCGGATTGAACAATCGCTAATCTGCACTCGTTAATTGCTAATCCTTGCAGTCATATTGTCTGCCTACCCATTGCTCCACATATTCTTCTATCAGCACAGGTTCATCTTGCAACTATTACCCACGCTCAACAACAGATTGCTTCGCCCAGTTTAGTTTCATCAAAATTGCCAAAAAATTCAGAAAAATAAAGAAAAAAAATTATCAAAGTTTTTACTCGCTTTTCAAAGAACGTGCTGTATTTCTGTAGACCACATCCCAAATCAGTTGTAGGTGCCAATTTTTGTGGTTGCATCTTTTTTTATCCTTGTTTAGAGAAAATTATAAAAAAAATAGTGAAAAAATAAAAAAGTTTGATTCCTACTAGTGCCTTTTGGAAAAATTTAGGAAAAAGGAAAAATCCGTGTTATTTGCTTGTTCTGTGCGTTCTTTCCATCGTCCTTTGTTTTCACCTTGTTGCGCTACGTCTCGACACGTCTTAGCCAGCAGCTGTGATTTATACTTTGGATCCGGATTGAACAATCGCTAATTTGCACTCGTTAATTGCTAATCCTTGCTGTCATATTGTGTGCCTACCCATTGCTCCACATATTCTTCTATCAGCACAGGTTCATCTTGCAACTGTTACCCACGCTCAACAACAGATTGCTTTGGCCTGTTTAGTTTCATCAAAATTACCAAAAAAATTCAGTAAAATAAAGAAAAAAAATTGTCAAAGTTTTTGCACGCTTTTCAGAGAACGTGTTGTATTTCTATAGACCACATCCCAACTCAGTTGTAGGTGCCAATTTTCGTGGTTGCATCTTTTTTGATCCTTGTTCAGAGAAAATTATAAAAAAAAATAGTGAAAAAATAAAAAAGATTGATTCCTTCTAGTGCCTTTTGGAAAAATTTTGGAAAAATTCAGGAAAAAGGAAAAATCCGTGTTATTTGCTTGTTCGGTGCGTTCTTTCCATCGTTCTTTGTTTTCACCTTGTTGCGCAACGTCTCGACACGTCTTAGCCAGCAGCTGTGATTTGTACTTTGGATCCGGATTGAATAATCGCTAATCTGCGCTCGTTAATTGCTAATCCTTGCTGTCATATTGTGTGCCTACCCACACCTCCACATATTCTTCTATCAGCACAGGTTCATCGTGCGACTGTTACCCACGCTCAACAACAGATTGCTTCGCCCTGTTTGGTTTCATCAAAATTGCCAAAAAAATTCAGGAAAATAAAAAAAATTGTCAAAGTTTTTGCACGCTTTATAGAGAACGTGTTGTATTTCTGTAGACCACATCCCACCACAGTTTGATGCCTACTAGTGCCTTTTGGAAAAATTTTGGAAAAATTCAGGAAAAAGGAAAAATCCATGTTATTTGCTTGTTTTGTGCGTTCTTTCCATCGTCCTTTGTTTTCACCTTGTTGCGCTACGTCTCGACATGTCTTAGCCAGCAGCTGTAATTTATACTTTGGATCCGGATTGAACAATGGCTAATCTGCACTCGTTAATTGCTAATCCTTGCTGTCATATTGTGTGCTACCCATTGCTCCACATATTCTTCTATCAGCACAGGTTCATCTTGCAACTATTACCCACGCTCAACAATAGATTGCTTCGCCTGTTTAGTTTCATCAAAATTGCCAAAAAAATTCAGGAAAATAAAGAAAAAAATATCAAAGTTTTTAGACGCTTTTCAGAGAACGTGCTGTATTTCTGTAGACCACATCCCAACTCAGTTGTAGGTGCCAATTTTTGTGGTTGCATCTTTTTTGGTCCTTGTTCAGAGAAAATTATAAAAAAATAGTGAAAAAATAAAAAAGTTTGATGCCTACTAGTGCCTTTTGGAAAAATTTTGGAAAAATTCAGGAAAAAGGAAAAATCCGTGTTATTTGCTTGTTCGGTGCGTTCTTTCCATCGTTCTTTGTTTTCACCTTGTTCCGCAACGTCTCGACACGTCCTAGCCAGCAGCTGTGATTTGTACTTTGGATCCGGATTGAATAATCGCTAATCTACGCTCGTTAATTGCTAATCCTTGCTGTCATATTGTGTGCCTACCCATACTTCCACATATTCTTCTATCAGCACAGGTTCATCGTGGGACTGTTACTCACGCTCAACAACAGATTCCTTCGCCCTGTTTGGTTTCATTAAAATTGCCAAAAAAAATCACGAAAATAAAAAAAAAATTGTCAAAGTTTTTGCACGCTTTATAGAGAACGTGTTATATTTCTGTAGACCACATCCCACCTCAGTTGTAGGTGCCAATTTTTGTGGTTAAATCTTTTTTGATTCTTGTTTAGAGAAAATTATAAAAAAAATAGTGAAAAAATAAAAAAGTTTGTATCCTACTAGTGCCTTTTGGAAAAATTCAGGAAAAAGGAAAAATCCGTGTTATTTGCTTGTTCGGTGCGTTCTTTCCATCGTTCTTTGTTTTCACCTTGTTGCGCAACGTCTCGACACGTCTTAGCCAGCAGCTGTGATTTGTACTTTGGATCCGGATTGAATAATCGCTAATCTGCGCTCGTTAATTGCTAATCCTTGCTGTCATATTGTGTGCCTACCCACACCTCCACATATTCTTCTATCAGCACAGGTTCATCGTGCGACTGTTACCCACGCTCAACAACAGATTGCTTCGCCCTGTTTGGTTTCATCAAAATTGCCAAAAAAATTCAGAAAAATAAAAAAAAATTGTCAAAGTTTTTGCACGCTTTATAGAGAACGTGTTGTATTTCTGTAGACCACATCCCACCACAGTTTTAGGTGCCAATTTTTTTGGTTGCATCTTTTTTTATTCTTGTTCAGAGAAAATTATAAAAAAAATAGTGAAAAAATAAAAAAGTTTGACTCCTACTAGTGCCTTTTGGAAAAATTTTGGAAAAATTCAGGAAAAAGGAAAAATCCATGTTATTTCCTTGTTCTGTGCGTTCTTTCCATCGTCCTTTGTTTTCACCTTGTTATGCTACGTCTCGACACGTCTTAGCCAGCAGCTGTGATTTGTACTTTGGATCCGGATTGAACAATCGCTAATCTGCACTCGTTAATTGCTAATCCTTGCTGTCATATTGTGTGCCTACCCATTGCTCCACATATTCTTCTATCAGTACAGGTTCATCTTGCAACTGTTACCCACGCTCAACAACAGATTGCTTCGCCCTGTTTATTTTCATCAAAATTACAAAAAAAATTCAGGAAAATAAAGAAAAAAAATTGTCAAAGTTTTTGCACGCTTTTCAGAGAACGTGTTGTATTTCTATAGACCACATCCCAACTCAGTTGTAGGTGCCAATTTTCGTGGTTGCATCTTTTTGATCCTTGTTCAGAGAAAATTATAAAAAAAATAGTGAAAAAATAAAAAAGATTGATTCCTTATAGTGCCTTTGGGAAAAATTTTGGAAAAATTCAGGAAAAAGGAAAAATCTGTGTTATTTGCTTGTTCGGTGCGTTCTTTCCATCGTTCTTTGTTTTCACCTTGTTGCGCAACGTCTCGACACGTCTTAGCCAGCAGCTGTGATTTGTACTTTGGATCCGGATTGAATAATCGCTAATCTGCGCTCGTTAATTGCTAATCATTGCTGCCATAATGTGTGCCTACCCATACCTCCACATATTCTTCTATCAGCACAGGTTCATCGTGCGACTGTTACCCACGCTCAACAACAGATTGCTTCACCCTATTTGGTTTCATCAAAATTGCCAAAAAAATTAAGGAAAATAAAAAAATTGTCAAAGTTTTTGCACGCTTTACAGAGAACGTGTTGTATTTCTGTAGACCACATCCCACCTCAGTTGTAGGTGCCAATTTTTGTGGTTGCATCTTTTTTGATTCTTGTTCAGAGAAAATTATAAAAAAAATAGTGAAAAAATAAAAAAGTTTGATTCCTACTAGTGCCTTTTGGAAAAATTTTGGAAAAATTCAGGAAAAAGGAAAAATCCGTGTTATTTGCTTGTTCGGTGCGTTCTTTCCATCGTTCTTTGTTTTCACCTTGTTGCGCAACGTCTCGACAGGTCTTAGCCAGCAGCTGTGATTTGTACTTTGGATCCGGATTGAATAATCGCTAATCTGCGCTCGTTAATTGCTAATCCTTGTTGTTATATTGTGTGCCTACCATAATTCCACATATTCTTCTATCAGCATAGGTTCATCGTGCGACTGTTACCCACGCTCAACAACAGATTGCTTTGCCCTGTTTGGTTTCATCAAAATTGCCAAAAAAATTCACGAAAATAAAAAAAATTATCAAAGTTTTTGCACGATTTACAGAGAACGGGTTGTATTTCTGTAGACCACATCCCACCTCAGTTGTAGATGCCAATTTTTGTGGTTGCATCTTTTTTGATTCTTTGTTCAGAGAAAATTATAAAAAAATAGTGAAAAAAATAAAAAGTTTGTATCCTACTAGTGCCTTTTGGAAAAATTTAGGAAAAAGAAAAAATCCGTGTTATTTGCTTGTTCTGTGCATTATTTCCATCTTCCTTTGTTTTCACCTTATTGCGCTACGTCTCGACACGTCTTAGCCAGCAGCTGTGATTTATACTTTGGATCCGGATTGAACAATCGCTAATCTGCACTCGTTAATTGCTAATCCTTGCTGTCATATTGTGTGCCTACCCATTGCTCCACATATTCTTCTATCAGCACAGGTTCATCTTGCAACTGTTACCCACGCTCAACAACAGATTGCTTCGCCCTGTTTAGTTTCATCAAAATTGCCAAAAAAATTCAGGAAAATAAAGAAAAAAATTGTCAAAGTTTTTGCACGCTTTTCAGAGAACGTGTTGTATTTCTGTAGACCACATCCCAACTCAGTTGTAGGTGCCAATTTTTGTGGTTGCATCTTTTTTGATCCTTGTTCAGAGAAAATTATAAAAAAAATAGTGAAAAAATAAAAAAGATTGATTCCTTATAGTGCCTTTGGGAAAAATTTTGGAAAAATTCAGGAAAAAGGAAAAATCTGTGTTATTTGCTTGTTCGGTGCATTCTTTCCATCGTTCTTTGTTTTCACCTTGTTGCGCAACGTCTCGACACGTCTTAGCCAGCAGCTGTGATTTGTACTTTGGATCCGGATTGAATAATCGCTAATCTGCGCTCGTTAATTGCTAATCATTGCTGCCATAATGTGTGCCTACCCATACCTCCACATATTCTTCTATCAGCACAGGTTCATCGTGCGACTGTTACCCACGCTCAACAACAGATTGCTTCACCCTATTTGGTTTCATCAAAATTGCCAAAAAAATTAAGGAAAATAAAAAAATTGTCAAAGTTTTTGCACGCTTTACAGAGAACGTGTTGTATTTCTGTAGACCACATCCCACCTCAGTTGTAGGTGCCAATTTTTGTGGTTGCATCTTTTTTGATTCTTGTTCAGAGAAAATTATAAAAAAAATAGTGAAAAAATAAAAAAGTTTGATTCCTACTAGTGCCTTTTGGAAAACTTCAGGAAAAAGGAAAAATCCGTGTTATTTGCTTGTTCGGTGCGTTCTTTCCATCGTTCTTTGTTTTCACCATGTTGCGCAACGTCTCGACACGTCTTAGCCAGCAGCTGTGATTTGTACTTTGGATACGGATTGAATAATTGCTAATCTTCGCTCGTTAATTGTTAATCCTTGCTGTCATATTGTGTGCCTACCCATACCTCCACATATTCTTCTATCAGCACAGTTTCATTGTGCGACTGTTACCCACACTCAACAACAGATTGCTTCACCCTGTTTGGTTTCATCAAAATTGCCAAAAAAATTCAGGAAAATAAAAAAAAATTGTCAAAGTTTTTGCACGCTTTACAGAGAACGTGTTGTATTTCTGTAGACCACATCCCACATCAGTTGTAGGTGCCAATTTTTACGATTGCATCTTTTTTATTCTTGTTCAGAGAAAATTATAAAAAGAATAGTGAAAAAATAAAAAAGTTTCATTCCTACTAGTGCCTTTTGGAAAAATCAGGGAAAAATTCAGGAAAAAGGAAAAATCCGTGTTATTTGCTTGTTCTGTGCGTTCTTTCGTCCTTTGTTTTCACCATGTTGCGCTACGTCTCGACACGTCTTAGCCAGCAGCTGTGAATTGTACTTAGGATCCGGATTGAACAATCGCTAATTTGCGCCCGTTAATTGCTAATCCTTGCTGTCATATTGTGTGCCTACCCATACCTCCACATATTCCTCTATCAACACAGGTTCATCGTGCGACTGTTACCCACACTCAACAACAGATTGCTTCGCCCTGTTTGGTTTCATCAAAATTGCCAACAAAATTCAGGAAAATAAAAAAAAATTGTCAAAGTTTTTGCACGCTTTTCAGAGAACGTGTTGTATTTCTGTAGACCACATCCCACCTCAGTTGTAGGTGCCAATTTTTGCGATTGCATCCTTTTTGATTCTTGTTCAGAGAAAATTATAAAAAAAATAGTGAAAAAATAAAAAAGTTTCATTCCTACTAGTGCCTTTTGAAAAAATCAGGGAAAAATTCAGGAAAAAGGAAAAATCCGTGTTATTTGCGTGTTCTGTGCGTTCTTTCCATCATCCTTTGTTTTCACCTTGTTGCGCTACGTCTCAACACGTCTTAGCAAGCAGCTGTGAATTGTACTTTGGATCCGGATTGAACAATCGATAATTTGCGCTCGTTAATTGCTAATCCTTGCTGTCATATTGTGTGCCTACCCATATCTCCACATATTCTTTTATCCGCACAGGTTCATCTCGCAACTGTTACCCACGCTCCACAACAGATTGCTTCGCCATGTTTGGTTTCATCAAAATTGCCAAAAAAATTCAGAAAAATAAAGAAAAAAATTGTCAAAGTTTTTGCACGCTTTTCAGAGAACATGTTGTATTTCTATAGACCACATCCCAACTCAGTTGTAGGTGCCAATTTTTGTGGTTGCATCTTTTTTATCCTTGTTCAGAGAAAATTATAAAAAAACAGTGAAAAAATAAAAAAGTTTGATTCCTACTAGTGCCTTTTGAAGAAATGAGGGACAAATTTAGGAAAAAGGAAAAATTCGTGTTATTTGCTTGTTCTGTGCGTTCTTTTCATCGTCCTTTGTTTTCACCTTGTTCCGCTACGCCTCGACACGTCTTAGCCAGCAGCTGTGATTTGTACTTTGGATCCGGATTGAATAGTCGCTAATCTGCACTCGTTAATTGCTAATCCTTGCTGTCATATTGTGTGCCTACCCATAGCTCCACATATTCTTCTATCAGCACAGGTTCATCTTGCAACTGTTACCCATGCTCAACAACAGATTGCTTCGCCCTGTTTGGTTTCATCAAAATTGTCAAAAAAATTCAGGAAAAAAAAGTTTTTGCACGCTTTTCAGAGAACGTGCTGTATTTCTGTAGACCACATCCCACCTCAGTTGTAGGTGCCAATTTTTGTGGTTGTATCTTTTTTTATCCTTATTCAGAGAAAATGTTATAAAAAATAGTGAAAAAATAAAAAAGTTTCATTCCTAATGGTGCCTTTTGGAAAAATCAAGGAAAAATTCAGTAAAAAGGAAAAATCTGTGTTATTTGCTTGTTCTGTGCATTCTTTCCATCGTCCTTTGTTTTCACCTTGTTGTGCTACGTCTCGACACGTCTTAGCCAGCAGCTGTGAGTTGTACTTTGGACCCGGATTGAACAATCGCTAATATGCGCTCGTTAATTGCTAATCCTTGCTGTCATATTGTGTGCCTACCCATATCTCCACATATACTTCTATCAGCACAGGTTCATCTCGCAACTGTTATCCACGCTCCACAACAGATTGCTTCGCCCTGTTTGGTTTCATCAAAATTGCCAAAAAATTCAGAAAAATAAAGAAAAAAATTGTCAAAGTTTTTGCATGCTTTTCAAAGAACATGTTGTATTTCTATAGACCACATCCCACCTCAGTTGTAGGTGCCAATTTTTGTGGTTGCGTCTTTTTTTATACTTGTTCAGAGCAAATTATAAAAAAATAGTGAAAAAATAAAAAAAGTTTGATTCCTACTTGTGCCTTTTGGAAAAATCAGGAAAAAATTCAGGAAAAAGGAAAAATCCGTGTTATTTGCTTGTTCTGTGTGTTCTTTCCATCGTCCTTTGTTTTTACCGTGTTGCACTACGTCTCGACACGTCTTAGCCAGGAGCTGTGATTTGTACTTTGGATCCGGATTGAACAGTCACTAATCGGCACTCGTTAATTGCTAATCCTTGCTGTCATATTGTGTGCCTACCCATAGCTCCACATATTCTTCTATCAGCACAGGTTCATCTTGCAACTGTTACCTACGCTCAACAACAGATTGCTTCGCCCTGTTTGGTTTAATCAAAATTGCCAAAAAAATTCAGAAAAATAAAGAAAAATATTGTCAAAGTTTTTGCACGCTTTTCAGAGAACGTGTTGTATTTCTATAGACCACATCCCACCTCATTTGTAGGTGCCAATTTTTGTGGTTGCGTCTTTTTTTATCCTCGTTCAGAGCAAATTATAAAAAAAATAGTGAAAAAATAAAAAAAGTTTGATTCCTACTAGTGCCTTTTAGAAAAATCAGGAAAAAATTCAGGAAAAAGGAAAAATCTGTGTTATTTGCTTGTTCTGTGCGTTCTTTCCATCGTCCTTTGTTTTTACCGTGTTGCACCACGTCTCGACACGTCTTAGCCAAGAGCTGTGATTCGTACTTTGGATCCGGATTGAACAGTCACTAATCGGCACTCGTTAATTGCTAATCCTTGCTGTCATATTATGTGCCTACCCATAGCTCCACATATTCTTCTATCAGCACAGGTTCATCTTGCAACTGTTACCCACGCTCAACAACAGATTGCTTCACCATGTTTGGTTTCATCAAAATTGCCAAAAAAAATTCAAGAAAATAAAGAAAAAAAAATTATCAAAGTTTTCGCACACTTTTCAGAGAACGTGTTGTATTTCTGTAGACCACATCCCACCTCAGTTGTAGATGCCAATTTTTGTGGTTGTACCTTTTTTATCCTTATTCAGAGAAAATTTTATAAAAAATAGAGAAAAAATAAAAAAGTTTCATTCCTACTAGTGCCTTTTGGAAAAATCAGGGAAAAATTTAAGAAAAAGGAAAAATCTGTGTTATTTGCTTGTTCTGTGCGTTCTTTCCATCGTCCTTTGTTTTCACCTTGTTGCGCTACGTCTCGACATGTCTTAGCCAGCAGCTGTGAATTGTACTTTGGACCCAGATTGAACATTCGCTAATTTGCGCTCGTTAATTGCTAATCCTTGCTATCATATTGTGTGCCTACCCATATCTCCACATATACTTCTATCAGCACAGGTTCATTTCGCAACTGTTACCCACGCTCCACAACAGATTGCTTCGCCCTGTTTGGTTACATCAAAATTGCCAAAAAATTTAGAAAATAAAGAAAAAATTGTCAAAGTTTTTGCACGCTTTTCAGAGAACGTGTTGTATTTCTGTAGACCACATCCCACCTTAGTTGTAGGTGCCAATTTTTGTGGTTGCGTCTTTTTTTTATCCTTGTTCAGAGCAAATTATAAAAAAATAGTGAAAAAATAAAAAAAGTTTGATTCCTACTAGTGCCTTTTGGAAAAATCAGAAAAAAAATTCAGGAAAAAGGAAAAATCCGTGTTATTTGCTTGTTCTGTGCGTTCTTTCCATCGTCCTTTGTTTTCACCGTGTTGCACTACGTCTTGACACGTCGTAGCCAGGAGCTGTGATTTGTACTTTGATCCGGATTGAACAGTCGCTAATCGGCACTCGTTAATTGCTAATCCTTGCTGTGATACTGTGTGCCTACCCATTGCTCCACATATTCTTCTATCAGCACAGGTTCATCTTGCAACTATTACCCACGCTCAACAACAAATTGCTTCGCCCTGTTTAGTTTCATCAAAATTGCCAAAAAAAATTCAAGAAAATAAAGAAAAAATTGTCAAAGTTTTTGCACGCTTTTCAGAGAACATGTTGTATTTCTGTAGACCACATCCTAACTCAGTTGTAGGTGCCAATTTTTGTGGTTGCATCTTTTTTTATCCTTGTTCAGAGAAAATTATAAAAAAATAGTGAAAAAATAAAAAAGTTTGATTGCTACTAGTGCCTTTTGAAAAAATCAGGGAAAAATTTACGAAAAAGGAAAAATCCGTGTTATTTGATTGTTCTGTGCGTTCTTTTCCATCGTCCCTTCTTTTTAATTTGTTGCACTACGTCTCGATACGTCTTAGCCAGGAGTTGTGATTTGTACTTTAGATCCGGATTGAACAGTCACTAATCGGCACTCGTTAATTGCTAATCCTTGCTGTCATATTGTGTGCCTACCCATACCTCCACATATTCTTCTATCAGCACAGGTTCATCGTGCGACTGTTACCCACACTCAACAACAGATTGCTTCGCCCTATTTGGTTTCATCAAAATTGCCAAAAAAATTGAGGAAAATAAAAAAATTTGTCAAAGTTTTTGCACGCTTTAGAGAGAACGTGTTGTATTTCTGTAGACCACATCCCACATCAGTTGTAGGTGCCAATTTTTGCGATTGCATCTTTTTTGATTCTTGTTCAGAGAAAATTATAAAAAAAATAGTGAAAAAATAAAAAAGTTTCATTCCTACTAGTGCCTTTTGGAAAAATCAGGGAAAAATTCAGGAAAAAGGAAAAATCCGTGTTATTTGCTTGTTCTGTGCGTTCTTTCCATCGTCCTTTGTTTTCACCTTGTTGCGCTACGTCTCGACACGTCTTAGCAAGCAGCTGTGAATTGTACTTTGGACCCGGATTGAACAATCGCTAATTTGCACTCGTTAATTGCTAATCCTTGCTGTCATATTGTGTGCCTACCCATATCTCCACATATACTTCTATCAGCACAGGATCTTCTCGCAACTGTTACCCACGCTCCACAACAGATTGCTTCGCCCTGTTTGGTTTCATCAAAATTGCCAAAAAAATTCAGGAAAATAAAGAAAAAAAATTATCAAAGTTTTTGCACGCTTTTCAGAGAACGTGTTGTATTTCTGTAGACCACATCCCACCTCAGTTGTAGATGCTAATTTTTGTGGTTATATCTTTTTTTATCCTTATTCAGAGAAAATTTTATAAAAAATAGAGAAAAAATAAAAAAGATTGATTCCTACTAGTGCCTTTTGGAAAAATCAGGGAAAAATTCAGAAAAAAGGAAAAATCTGTGTTATTTGCTTGTTCTGTGCGTTCTTTCCATCGTCCTTTGTTTTCACCGTGTTGCACTACGTCTTAGCCAGAGCTGTGATTTGTACTTTGGATCCGGATTGAACAGTCGCTAATCGGCACTAGTTAATTGCTAATCCTTGCTGTCATATTGTGTGCCTACCCATTGCTCCACATATTCTTCTATCAGCACAGGTTCATCTTGCAACTGTTACCCACGCTCAACAACAAATTGCTTCGCCCTATTTAGTTTCATCAAAATTGCCAAAAAAATTCAGGAAAATAAAGAAAAAAAATTGTCAAAGTTTTTGCACGCTTTTCAGAGAACATGTTGTATTTCTGTAGACCACATCCCAACTCAGTTGTAGGTGCCAATTTTTGTGGTTGCATCTTTTTTGATCCTTGTTCAGAGAAAATTATAAAAAAAAATAGTGAAAAAATAAAAAAGTTTGATTCCTACTAGTGCCTTTTGAAGAAGTGAGGGAAAAATTTAGGAAAAAGGAAAAATTCGTGTTATTTGCTTGTTCTGTGCGTTCTTTTCATCGTCCTTTGTTTTCACCTTGTTACGCTACGCCTCGACACGTCTTAGCCAGCAGCTGTGATTTGTACTTTAGATCCGGATTGAACAGTCGCTAATCTGCACTCGTTAATTGCTAATCCTTGCTGTCATATTGTGTGCCTTCCCATAGCTCCACATATTCTTCTATCAGCACAGGTTCATCTTGCAACTGTTACCCATGCTCAACAACAGATTGCTTCGCCCTGTTTGGTTTCATCAAAATTGCCAAAAAAATTCAGGAAAATAAAGAAAAAAAATTATCAAAGTTTTTGCACGCTTTTCAGAGAACGTTTTGTATTTCTGTAGACCACATCCCACCTCAGTTGTAGGTGCCAATTTTTGTGATTGCATCTTTTTTATCCTTGTTCAGAGAAAATTATAAAAGAATAGTAAAAAAATAAAAAAAGTTTGATTGCTACTAGTGCCTTTTGAAAAAATCAGGGAAAAATTTACGAAAAAGGAAAAATCCGTGTTATTTGATTGTTCTGTGCGTTCTTTTCTATCGTCCTTTCTTTTTAATTTGTTGCACTACGTCTCGATACGTCTTAGCCAGGAGCTGTGATTTGTACTTTAGATTCGGATTGAACAGTCGCTAATCGGCACTCGTTAATTGCTAATCCTTGCTGTCATATTGTGTGCCTACCCATACCTCCATATATTCTTCTATCAGCACAGGTTCATCGTGCGACTGTTACCTGTTGATATTTGGTAACGCAATTAGGAAATGGGATCCGCAAGCGCGCGGATATCGGTGAGCACTTCACCCGAGATGTTATCCTGGGTATCGTATTTATATTTTTACCTTTAGGAGAAAGAGTGCATCTGACTAACCAAATCTATTACTACTAACCTTTAGGCTACAACCACTATGATTCGATGTGAGTGATGTATAGAGAAGACTACAACCGCACTCTTCTTCTAACCTTGGTAAGGATGATCTACTGTTCTATTGGGGAGATTTACGGAATCTAGACACCACAAAGGATGTTCAACCCGCACCTATAAACCCTATCGATCCTGCTAATGGGATATGGAATACAAAGGTAACTCAGAATTGTCACGTTCCTCGCTATACCACGGTCCGGCTAGACGAGGGGATATCTATGAGTATCCTAGCCCAAACACCTCGTTTACGCTAGAGATGATTACTCTAAACTCTACGCGAAGAGATCAAAGTAAACTCATAAACCAAAGAACAATAAAACAAAGAACTTACTAGAATTTAGAAGTCGAAATACTGAAGAATCCTGAGAACAAGCCTTGGGTTAGAAGAACTTGCTCCCGCAGGTACAACCTCGGAGTAGACACCGACAGGCCGGCTTCCTCCGATCTACACCTCCACTCTATCTCTCTCAATCTAGTAGAACTAATTCTACTTTCACATTGGATGCTAAGCCCTAAGAGGTGGGAACCCTAGAGATATGCAACTGAATAATGAATTGGGGTCCTCTCCACCAGGGGTTAGGGGCCTTGCTTATATAGCCCTTTTGGATGAATCTGGACCGTCGGATCAAACCGACCTTCATCCTACGGTTTTCCTTGATCCTCAAAGGCGGTGGAGCATAATCCGCGAGACTCGACCTGATTGGTCCCGAGGGCAGGGTGGGCGCCCTAGGGCACAGGGCGGGCGCCCTGTGTCCGGCCCCGTTACGGCTCCCGTTCGTTCCCGTGGCTTCTGGAATCTTCTAGATGTAAGATAATTACGTGTTCGGTTAATATCCCGTCATTAATCCGACATGTGGGCCTTTCTTCCGTATTTCCTGATAACCCCCTGCAGAAATAGATAAACAGCAAAACTCGTGGAATTCTGTTAGATCAAACCCTAATTCTAGGTGTTGCTTGCATATAGGTCCTTTTCTTTATTTATTTGATGGTTATAATTGATACTTAAGAACCGTCAACAAACACCCCCATACTTAGGCTTTTACTCGTCCTCGAGAAAAGGTTGGTTAATAAAACATCTGGGGTTGAAACATTCTTTCATACCTGCAGGGTGTTGTAAAAATCCACTGTGCACTTATAGTCAGGGAAATATATGGTTAGAATAAAGAGCCTTTCTTCTTCTTAATCCCTATCACTTGGAGTTTTTTACATATTTTTGAAAAAGAAAAACTTAGCATACCTTTATCCTCATAGGTGCTCTCAGAGTCACTCATTATCTTTTATATTTCTCTCTGAGGCTGTTTTGATTTTGCAAAAATAATTCTTTAAGCATACATACCTCGCATTTATTGTATGGTCAAAACCGGATCCGAGGAGAAGAATGCCATACTCTTAGATCAAAGATTTTGAAAATTAAAAACTTGTCACTCTTACTGGCATATTGCTTATTAGAGGGACCATGGGCTATCATTTTCTTTCCATCATATTTTTATCATATCTCATTTTTTTATTTTGGGTGGATACCGAGGTACCCCTAATTCTACTACCGGACACTTGTCCATTTTTTTCCACGAGGTTATCGAGCACTTGCTCCTTTTTATTTCCTCGATATATTCATAATTTTGCATAGCCCATGCCTCTAACGCAATAATACTTCGGAAGAGTGAATCTTTCTGAATAAAAATGTCTTGATCTTAGGAGTATGATAAATCTCTCAACAAGGGTCTAACTTGTTTTGAACAAACTCAATACAAAGCAGATAGCTTTAATTAATATTTTCATGTTTAGCAGGCATATAAAACTTGAGGATGGTAGCTATAATTTTGAGATTTTTAAAACAAATTCTCCAAGCAATAAAGATACTAAGAATAAGGTACTCATACCCTTACCATCTCTTATTCCACAATGACTTTTAGCAACACAGGGTTTTGAAATAATTTTAATAATTGCAGGTTTCCAGGAAATATCACAGAGTGAGATTGATCATGATTATAAGTATTTTTATCCTTTTAATTTATCATGTTTAGAGAGATAAAATTCTGCACAAACTAAGGTGAGTGTGTAAGTGTGTAATAAAAGTGCGCAGAGTGTGTACCTGGTTCATGGAGTGGTGCGATCGAAGTGTGTGTGACATGTCAGGGAATCTCCCCCATACTTGTTTTCTTCGTCATTTTGAAGTGTGATAGCTCCGTGGGATGATGAATGAATTACCTTGAATGGTCCTTCCCATTTGCTCCGGAGCTTTCCATGCCCGAAAAGCTTCACCCTGGAATTAAAAAGTAATACCTTATCTCCGGGTGAGAACTCCTTCTTCTTGATCCTCTTGTCATGCCATCTCTTGACTCTTTCTTTGTAGATCTTTGAATTGTGATATGCTTTCTCCCGCCATTCTTCTAACTCTGATAATTGCATTCTTCTATGTTTTCTGGCGATATCTAGGTCCATATTCCATCTTTTTTATGGCCCAGTGTGCCTTGAACTCAAGTTCAACAGGTAGGTGACAGGTCTTTCCGTATACCAATTGGTATGGAGACATTCCAATTGGGGTCTTGTATGCTGTCCGGTAAGCCCAGAGTGCATCGGGTAACTTTTCCTTCCATGCTGTTCCCATCTCATTTACTGTTTTCTGAAGAATGTTCTTGATTTGCTTGTTGGAAGTCTCTGCTTGGCCACTTGTCTGAGGATGATAGGGAGTAGTGACGTTGTGACGGATTCCATGTCTTGATAGATAGTGCTCGAAGCGCTTGTCAATGAAGTGTGATCCTCCATCACTTATCACTATCCTGGGGACTCCAAATCTTGAAAATATGATTTCCTCAAACATCCTCTTCGAACTGATATTGTCGGCATGTTTGCAAGGTAGTGCCTCT
Source organism: Saccharum spontaneum (assembly GCA_022457205.1). Taxonomy (NCBI): domain Eukaryota; kingdom Viridiplantae; phylum Streptophyta; class Magnoliopsida; order Poales; family Poaceae; genus Saccharum; species Saccharum spontaneum. The sequence goes on from JAKOGQ010000446.1 coordinate 21,451, forward strand.
ACCCACATGGAGACATAATCAACCGCCACCAAGATGAACTCACACTTCTTTGATGGGGGAAATGGACCCATGTAGTCTATTCCCCAGACATCAAAGAGTTCAATCTGAAGGTTGTTGGTGAGTGGCATGGCATCCCTTGTATTTATGTTTCCGTGCCTTTGACATGGCCCACATCTTCTGATATATTGCTTCGTGTCATCGTACATCGTAGGCTAGTAGAATCCACATTGCCAGATCTTTGAATGTGTACGGAATGCTCCATAGTGACCTCCGTATGGTGATGAGTGACATCTGTCGATGATCTTCAATCCTTCCTCAGTGGTCACACATCTTCTAAGTAGGCCATCAGCGCATACTCGGAAGAGATATGGCTCATCCCATATATGTGAACGACTTTCCTGAATAAGCTTCTTCTTGTTTGCTCCGGGTGGTACATAACCTGAAACCATAAAATTAACAATATCTGCATACCAGGGGTTAGATCTGTTAATCCCGTAAAGCATGTCATCCCGGAGTGAGTCATTAATAGGGGGTTCCTGTGAATTCTTAAAGTACATTCTAGACAATTGATCAGCAACAGAATTTTCTACTCCCTTTTTATCTTTTATTTCTAAGTCAAATTCTTGGAGTAATAAAATCCATCTGATTAAGCGAGGTTTAGCATCTTTCTTAGTGAGCAAATATTTTAGTGCAGCATGATCAGTGTAAACAATTATCTTAGCTCCAACTAAATAAGATCTAAATTTATCAATGGCAAAAACAACAGTCAGAAGCTCTTTTTCAGTGGTTGCATAATTAAGTTGAGCTCCTATCAAAGTTTTACTTGCATAAGCAATTGCATGATGCTTTTTATCTTTAGTTTGTCCCAAAACTGCCCCCACAGCATAATCACTAGCATCACACATAATTTCAAAAGGCAACGACCAATCAGGGGGTTGAATGATTGGTGCAGAGATGAGTGCTTGCTTTAATAAATTGAAAGAATTTAGACATGCATCATCAAATTCGAAAGGAGCATCCTTGGCTAGCAAAAGAGTAAGTGGTCTCGCAATAAATGAAAAGTCTTTTATAAATCTGCGATAAAAACCAGCATGGCCAAGAAAACTTCGAATTCCTTTTATATTCACAGGTAGAGGTAGTTGTTCAATTACTTCAATTTTAGCTCTATCTACCTCAATACCTCTTTCAGACACTAGGTGTCCTAGCACTATTCCTTCTCTAACCATAAAATGACATTTTTCCCAATTAAGGATTAAGTGCTTTTCTTCACATCTTTGCAAAACCTTATCTAAGTTCTCAAGACAACTATCAAAAGTTTTTCCATAAACTGAGAAATCATCCATGAAAACTTCCATAATCTCTACAATCATATCAGAAAATATAGACATCATACATCTTTGAAAAGAAGCTGGTGCATTACATAACCCAAAAGACATTCTACGATAAGCATACGTTCCATATGGGCATGTAAAAGTGGTTTTGCTTTGATCATCAGGATGGATAGGGATCTGGTGATACCCTGAATATCCATCTAGAAAACAGAAAAACGAGTGTTTTGCTAACCGCTCAAGCATCTCATCTATAAAAGGCAAAGGAAAATGGTCCTTTTTTGTGGCTTTATTCAGTTTTCTATAGTCTATGCACATCCGCCACCCAGTGACGGTGCGTTGCGGAATTAGCTCATTCTTATCATTAGTAACAACAGTCATGCCTCCCTTTTTAGGCACAACTTGAACAGGGCTTACCCACTCACTATGCGGCACAGGATATATAATCCCTGCATGCAGCAACTTTATAACTTCTTTTTTAACTACCTCTCTCATCGCGTTGTTAAGTCTACGTTGAGGCTCTCGAGAGGGTGTAACAGAAGGATCTGTCGGAATACGATGGGTACAAATCATAGGACTGATTCCTGTGAGATCTTGAAGTGAGTAGCCGAAAACAGAGTGGTGTTTTTCAAGAATGGTCATTAATCGCAGAGTTTGCTCCTGAGTGAGTTTATTACTAATGATCACAGGAAACTCTGGATTATTATTTAGGAAAGCATAGGTAAGACCGGGTGGTAAAGTTTTGAGTTCTATGGGGGGTCTAGGTGTTTCTGCAAACTCATCTAAGGGTTCAGGTTCAGAAGGTTCGGCCTCTTCTTCAGTGAAGAAGGGGGCTTCCTCTTCTAAGTCTGGATCATCTAAAAGTTCTAGAGATGCAGCCTTTACCTCCTCCATAGGATCAGGCAAAAGATATGGCTCGGTCTTATTATTCAAGGAGTGAGTTATTGTAATTGGAAGTTTAAAATCCTTTCCCAAAGAAATGTAGAGCTTTCCAGTTTGACCTTCATAAAGGAGTCTTCTAAAAGGTTGTCCAATCAGTAGGTCGAAACCCCATATATCAAAGATATAAAAGTTCAAATGAACCATGGAGCCTTCTACCATAAAGGGTAGGACATTAATAATTCCAAGACTGGGGACTAATCGTCCCGAAGATTCCTTTATGACCTTTGTTGTGGGGGTTAAAACAAGTTTCCCAAATAAATTAAGTGCAAAAGCTTCGGACATAATATTGATCCCCACAACAGGATTATAGAGAGCGTTAAATTGATCAAATTATAAGCACAGCGTATAGTTATAGAGGGTGTGTCCACTCGGATTACTTCAGAGGAAAGCTCTGACTCCTCTAACCATTCGCTACTCATAACCGAGATAAGCTCTCTCAATTGACGTTCACTTGGTAAACAAATGCTAAATTAGCCGTTTTGGGGTCGGTCTATAGAATGGTAGTTTGAAATGTTTCCAAAATCGACAAAGAGATCGGATTCTATGTCTAGCATGAAATCAGATGGTAGAATTTCTTCCTTTTGTGGCTCAGAACCTGGGATAGCTAAAGTAGATGAAAAATTTGGCAGAGTGTCTACTTCGGCTTCGTAGGTTTTATCATGGAGGGCATTATCCATCTCAGCTTCTAGGATTCTATTCAAGATCCCCTTAGCTTCATCAGTAGGGATACGAAAGAAAGAACCTCTAGCCATAGTATGCAGCATTTGTTTATTATCTTTCTGAAGACCTCGAAAAAAGTGAAATAAAAGAACAGTGTCTTCAAGCAAAAGTTTTGGACCAGATTCTAAAGATCAGAAAAACGTTTCCAGGATTTCCCCAAAGTTTCATTATCTTTTTGTTTAAAAGATAGGACTTCGAGTCTAAGGTCACCAGTACGGTCAAGGGAATAAAAATCTAGACAAAAGTTGGCTCTTAAAACTCCCCATTCACCTTGCTGTTGACTTACCTTCTGACTATACCATCGTCTAGCTTCTCCTCTTAAAGAAAAAGGAAAAAGCTTCCAACGTAAAGTCTTATCAGAGATGCCATCAATGCGAAGACAATCGCATGTCTGCTCAAAATCTCTAATATGAAGGTAAGGGTTTTCGTCTTCCTTTCCCGAAAAAGATAAATTTTGAATCATCGCAATCAACCTTGAACTTAACTTATACTGGGATGTTTGGATAGGCTGTGATGACTCCCATGGTAAAAGGTCAGTTGCTGAAGGTGTTGCGGCATCAAAGATAGATATAGAACCTTGGTTTTCCATTTTTGGTAAAAAGAAAAAGAAAGAATGAAAAAGATAAGAAAATAAAAAGTATGAATACAAGCTAGTAGTAAGACTCAAGGTTATCTCAGCAAACCGTCTTTCTCCCCGGCAACGGCGCCATAAATGCTTGTTGATATTTGGTAACGCAATTAGGAAATGGGATCCGCAAGCGCACGGATATCGGTGAGCACTTCACCCGAGATGTTATCCTGGGTATCGTATTTATATTTTTACCTTTAGGAGAAAGAGTGCATCTGACTAACTAAATCTATTACTACTAACCTTTAGGCTACAACCACTATGATTCGATGTGAGTGATGTATAGAGAAGACTACAACCGCACTCTTCTTCTAACCTTGGTAAGGATGATCTACTATTCTATTAGGGAGGTTTACGGAATCTAGACACCACAAAGGATGTTCAACCCGCACCTATAAACCCTATCGATCCTGTTAACGGGATATGGAATACAAAGGTAACTCGGAATTGTCACGTTCCTCGCTACTACCACGGTCCGGCTAGACGAGGGGATATCTATGAGTATCCTAGCCCAAACACCTCGTTTACGCTAGAGATGATTACTCTAAACTCTACGCGAAGAGATCAAAGTAAACTCATAAACCAAAGAACAATAAAACAAAGAACTTACTAGAATTTAGAAGTCAAAATACTGAAGAATCCTGAGAACAAGCCTCGGGTTAGAAGAACTTGCTCCCGCAGGTACAACCTCGGAGTAGACACCGACAGGCCGGCTTCCTCCGATCTACACCTCCACTCTATCTCTCTCAATCTAGTAGAACTAATTCTACTTTCACATTGGATGCTAAGCCCTAAGAGGTGGGAACCCTAAAGGGAACCTCTCTCTCTAAACCCTAACTAGAGATATGCAACTGAATAATGAATTGGGGTCCTCTCCACCAGGGGTCAGGGGCCTTGCTTATATAGCCCTTTTGGATGAATCTGGACCGTCGGATCAAACCGACCTTCATCCTACGGTTTTCCTTGATCCTCAAAGGCGGTGGAGCATAATCCGCGAGACTCGACCTGATTGGTCCCGGGGGCAGGGCGGGCGCCCTAGGGCACAGGGCGGGCGCCCTGTGTCCGGCCCCGTTACGGCTCCCGTTCATTCCCGTGGCTTCTGGAATCTTCTAGATGTAAGATAATTACGTGTTCGGTTAATATCCCGTCATTAATCCGACATGTGGGCCTTTCTTTTGTATTTCCGGATAACCCCCTGCAGAAATAGATAAACAGCAAAACTCGTGGAATTCTGTTAGATCAAACCCTAATTCTAGGTGTTGCTTGCATATAGGTCCTTTTCTTTATTTATTTGATGGTTATAATTGATACTTAAGAACCGTCAACATTGCCCACACTCAACAACAGATTGCTTCGCCCTGTTTGGTTTCATCAAAATTGCCAAAAAAATTCAGGAAAATAAAAAAATTGTCAAAGTTTTTGCACGCTTTAGAGAGAACGTGTAGTATTTCTGTAGACCACATTCCACATCAGTTGTAGGTGCCAATTTTTGCGATTGCATCTTTTTTGATTCTTGTTCAGAGAAAATTATAAAAAAATAGTGAAAAAATAAAAAAGTTTCATTCCTACTAGTGCCTTTTGGAAAAATCAGGGAAAAATTCAGGAAAAAGGAAAAATCCGTGTTATTTGCTTGTTCTGTGCGTTCTTTCCATTGTCCTTTGTTTTCACCTTGTTGCGCTACGTCTCGACACGTCTTAGCCAGCAGCTGTGAATTGTACTTTGGACCCGGATTGAACAATCGCTAATTTGCGCTCGTTAATTGCTAATCCTTGCTGTCATATTGTGTGCCTACCCATATCTCCACATATACTTCTATCAGCACAGGTTCATCTCGCAACTGTTACCCACGCTCCACAACAGATTGCTTCGCCCTGTTTGGTTTCATCAAAATTGCCAAAAAAATTCAGAAAAATAAAGAAAAAAATTGTCAAAGTTTTTGAACGCTTTTCAGAGAACGTGTTGTATTTCTGTAGACCACATCCCACCTCAGTTGTAGGTGCCAATTTTTGTGGTTGCGTCTTTTTTTATCCTTGTTCAGAGCAAATTATAAAAAAAATAGTGAAAAAATAAAAAAAGTTTGATTCCTACTAGTGCCTTTTGGAAAAATCAAGAAAAAAATTCAGGAAAAAGGAAAAATCCGTGTTGTTTGCTTGTTCTGTGCGTTCTTTCCATCGTCCTTTGTTTTTACCGTGTTGCACTACGTCTCGACACGTCTTAGCCTGGAGCTGTGATTTGTACTTTGGATCCGGATTGAACAGTCACTAATCGGCACTCGTTAATTGCTAATCCTTGCTGTCATATTGTGTGCCTACCCATAGCTCCACATATTCTTCTATCAGCACAGGTTCATCTTGCAACTGTTACCCACGCTCAACAACAGATTGCTTCGCCCTGTTTGGTTTCATCAAAATTGCCAAAAAAATTCAGAAAAATAAAGAAAAAAATTGTCAAAGTTTTTGCATGCTTTTCAGAGAACGTGTTGTATTTCTGTAGACCACATCCCACCTCAGTTGTAGGTGCCAATTTTTGTGGTTGCGTCTTTTTTTATCCTTGTTCAGAGCAAATTATAAAAAAAATAGTGAAAAAATAAAAAAAGTTTGATTCCTACTAGTGCCTTTTGGAAAAATCAGGAAAAAATTCAGGAAGAAGGAAAAATCCATGTTATTTGCTTGTTTTGTGCGTTCTTTCCATCGTCCTTTGTTTTTACCGTGTTGCACTAGGTCTCGACACGTCTTAGCCAGGAGCTGTGATTTGTACTTTGGATCCGGATTGAACAGTCACTAATCGGCACTCGTTAATTGCTAATCCTTGCTGTCATATTGGGTGCCTACCCATAGCTCCACATATTCTTCTATCAGCACAGGTTTATCTTGCAACTGTTACCCACGCTCAACAACATATTGCTTCGCCATGTTTGGTTTCGTCAAAATTGCCATAAAAATTCAAGAAAATAAAGAAAAAAAATTATCAAAGTTTTTGCACGCTTTTCAGAGAACGTGTTGTATTTCTGTAGACCACATCCAACCTCAGTTGTAGGTGCCAATTTTTGTGGTTGTATCTTTTTTTATCCTTATTCAGAGAAAAATTAGGAAAAAATTCAAGAAAAAGAAAAAATCCGTGTTATTTGCTTGTTCTGTGCGTTCTTTCCATCGTCCTTTGTTTTCACCTTGTTGCGCTACGTCTCGACACGTCCTAGCCAGCAGCTGTGAATTGTACTTTGGATCCGGATTGAACAATCGCTAATTTGCGCTCGTTAATTGCTAATCCTTGCTGTCATATTGTGTGCCTACCCATATCTCCACATATTCTTCTATCAGCACATGTTCATCTCGCAACTGTTACCCACGCTCCACAACAGATTGCTTTGCCCTGTTTGGTTTCATCAAAATTGCCAAAAAAATTCAGAAAAATTAAGAAAAAAATTGTCAAAGTTTTTGCACGCTTTTCAGAGAGCGTGTTGTATTTCTGTAGACCACATCCCACCTCAGTTGTAGGTGCCAATTTTTGTGGTAGCATCTTTTTTGATCCTTGTTCAGAGAAAATTATAAAAAAATAGTGAGAAAATAAAAAAGTTTGATTCCAACTAGTGCCTTTTGGAAAAATTTGGGAAAAATTCAGGAAAAAAGAAAAATCCGTGTTATTTACTTGTTCGGTGCGTTCTTTCCATCGTTCTTTGTTTTCACCTTGTTGCACTACGTCTCGACACGTCTTAGCCAGTAGCTGTGATTTGTACTTTGGATCCGGATTAAACAATCGCTAATCTGCACTCATTAATTGCTAATCCTTGCTGTCATATTGTGTGCCTACCCATTGCTCCAAATATTCTTCTATCAGCATAGGTTCATCTTGCAACTGTTACCCACGCTCAACAACAGATTGCTTCGCCCTGTTTAGTTTCATCAAAATTGATAAAAAAATTCAGGAAAATAAAGAAAAAAATTGTCAAAGTTTTTGCACGCTTTTCAGAGAACATGTTGTATTTCTGTAGACCACATCCCAACTCAGTTGTAGGAGCCAATTTTTGTGGTTGCATCTTTTTTGATCCTTGTTCAGAGAAAATTATGAAAAAAATAGTGAAAAAATAAAAAAATTTGATTCCTACTAGTGCCTTTTGAAGAAATGAGGGAAAAATTTAGGAAAAAGGAAAAATTCGTGTTATTTGCTTGTTCTGTGCGTTCTTTCCATCGTCCTTTGTTTTCACCGTGTTGCACTACGTCTCGACATGTCTTAGCCAGCAGCTATGATTTGTACTTTGGATCCGGATTGAACAGTCGCTAATCGACACTCGTTAATTGCTAATCCTTACTGTCATATTGTGTGCCTACCCATTGCTCCACATATTCTTCTATTAGCACAGGTTCATTTTGCAACTGTTACCCACGCTCAACAACAAATTGCTTCGCCCTGTTTAGTTTCATCAAAATTGCCAAAAAAATTCAGGAAAATAAAAAAAAAATTGTCAAAGTTTTTGAACGCTTTTTAGAGAACATGTTGTATTTCTGTAGACCACATCCCAACTCAGTTTTAGGTGCCAATTTTTGTGGTTGCATCTTTTTTGATCCTTGTTCAGAGAAAATTATAAAAAATAGTGAAAAAATAAAAAAGTTTGATTCCTACTAGTGCCTTTTGAAGAAATGAGGGAAAAATTTAGGAAAAAGGAAAAATTTGTGTTATTTGCTTGTTCTGTGCGATCTTTTCATCATCCTTTGTTTTCACCTTGTTACGCTACGCCTCGACACGTCTTAGCCAGCAGCTGTGATTTATACTTTGGATCCGGATTGAACAGTCGCTAATCTGCACTCGTTAATTGCTAATCCTTGCTGTCATATTGTGTGCCTACCCATTGCTCCACATATTCTTCTATCTGCACAGGTTCATCTTGCAACTGTTACCCAAGCTCAACAACAGATTGCTTCGCCCTGTTTGGTTTCATCAAAATTGTCAAAAAAATTCAGGAAAATAAAGAAAAAAATTATCAAAGTTTTTGCACGCTTTTCAGAGAACGTTTTGTATTTCTGTAGACCACATCCCACCTCAGTTGTAGGTGCCCATTTTTGTGGTTGCATCTTTTTTGATCCTTGTTCAGAGAAAATTATAAAAGAATAGTAAAAAAATAAAAAAGTTTGATTGCTACTAGTGTCTTTTGAAAAAATCAGGGAAAAATTTACGAAAAAGGAAAAATCCGTGTTATTTGATAGTTCTGTGCATTCTTTTCCATCGTCCTTTCTTTTCAATTTGTTGCACTACGTCTCGACACATCTTAGCCAGGAGCTGTGATTTGTACTTTGGATCCGGATTGAACAGTCACTAATCGGCACTCGTTAATTGCTAATCCTTGCTGTCATATTGTATGCCAACCCATAGCTCCACATATTCTTCTATCAGCACAGGTTCATCTTGCAACTGTTACCCACGCTCAACAACAGATTGCTTCGCCATGTTTGGTTTCATCAAAATTGCCAAAAAAATTCAGGAAAATAAAGAAAAAAAATTATCAAAGTTTTTGCACGCTTTTTCAGAGAACGTGTTGTATTTCTATAGACTACATCCCACCTCTGTTGTAGATGCCAATTTTTGTGGTTGTATCTTTTTTTATCCTTATTCAGAGAAAATTTTATAAAAAATAGAGAAAAAATAAAAAAGTTTGATTCCTACTAGTGCCTTCTGGAAAAATCAGGGAAAAATTCAGAAAAAAGGAAAAATCTGTGTTATTTGCTTGTTTTGTGCGGTCTTTCCATCATCCTTTGTTTTCACCTTGTTGCGCTACGTCTCGACACGTCTTAGCTAGCAGCTGTGAATTGTACTTTGGACCCGGATTGAACAATCGCTAATTTGCGCTCGTTAATTGCTAATCCTTGCTGTCATATTGTGTGCCTACCCATATCTCCACATATACTTCTATCAGCACAGGTTCATCTCGCAACTGTTACCCACGCTCCACAACAGATTGCTTCACCCTGTTTGGTTTCATCAAAATTGCCAAAAAAATTCAGAAAAATAAAGAAAAAAATTTTCAATGTTTTTGCACGCTTTTTCAGAGAAAGTGTTGTATTTCTGTAGACCACATCCCATCTCAGTTGTAGGTGCCAATTTTTGTGGTTGCGTCTTTTTTTATCCTTGTTCAGAGCAAATCATAAAAAAATAGTGAAAAAATAAAAAAAGTTTGATTCCTACTAGTGCCTTTTGGAAAAATCAGGAAAAAATTCAGGAAAAAGGAAAAATCCGTGTTATTTGCTTGTTCTGTGCGTTATTTCCATCGTCCTTTGTTTTCACCGTGTTGCACAACGTCTCGACACGTCTTAGCCAGGAGCTGTGATTTGTACTTTCGATCCAGATTGAACAGTCGCTAATCGGCACTCGTTAATTGCTAATCATTGCTGTCATATTGTCTGCCTACCCATTACTCCACATATTCTTCTATCAGCACAGGTTCATCTTGCCACTGTTACCCACGCTCAACAACAAATTGCTTCGCCCTGTTTAGTTTCATCAAAATTGCCAAAAAAATTCAGGAAAATAAAGAAAAAAAATTGTCAAAGTTTTTGCACGCTTTTCAGAGAACATGTTGTATTTCTGTAGACCACATCCCAACTCAGTTGTAGGTGCCAATTTTTGGGGTTGCATCTTTTTTGATCCTTGTTCAGAGAAAATTATAAAAAAATAGTGAAAAAATAAAAAAGTTTGATTCCTACTAGTGCCTTTTGAAGAAATGAGGGAAAAATTTAGGAAAAAGAAAAAATTCGTGTTATTTACTTGTTCTGTGCGTTCTTTTCATCGTCCTTTGTTTTCACCTTGTTACGCTACGCCTCGACACGTCTTAGCCAGCAGCTATGATATGTACTTTGGATCCGGATTGAACAGTCGCTAATCTGCACTCGTTAATTGCTAATCCTTTCTGTCATATTGTGTGCCTACCCATAGCTCCACATATTCTTCTATCAGCACAGGTTCATCTTGGAACTGTTACCCAAGCTCAACAACAGATTGCTTTGCCCTGTTTGGTTTCATCAAAATAGTCAAAAAAATTCAAGAAAATAAAGAAAAAAAATTGTCAAAGTTTTTGCACGCTTTTCAGAGAACGTTTTGTATTTCTTTAGACCACATCCCACCTCAGTTGTAGGTGCCAATTTTTGTGGTTGCATCTTTTTTGATCCTTGTTCAGAGAAAATTATAAAAGAATAGTAAAAAAATAAAAAAAGTTTGATTGCTACTAGTGTCTTTTGAAAAAATCAGGGAAAAATTTATGACAAAGGAAAATTCCGTGTTATTTGATTGTTCTGTGCGTTCTTTTCCATCGTCCTTTCTTTTCAATTTGTTGCACTACGTCTCGACACGTCTTAGCCAGGAGCTGTGATTTGTACTTTGGATCCGGATTGAACAGCCACTAATCGGCACTCGTTAATTGCTAATCCTTGCTGTCATGTTGTGTGCCTACCCATAGCTCCACATATTCTTCTATCAGCACAGGTTCATCTTGCAACTGTTACCCACGCTCAACAACAGATTGCTTCGCCATGTTTGGTTTCATCAAAATTGCCAAAAAAATTCAGGAAAATAAAGAAAAAAATTATCAAAGTTTTTGCACGCTTTTCAGAGAACGTGTTGTATTTCTGTAGACCACATCCCACCTCAGTTGTAGATGCTAATTTTTGTGGTTGTATCTTTTTTTATCCTTATTCAGAGAAAATTTTATAAAAAATAGAGAAAAAATAAAAAATATTGATTCCTACTAGTGCCTTTTGGAAAAATCAGGGAAAAATTCAGAAAAAAGGAAAAATCTGTGTTATTTGCTTGTTCTGTGCGTTCTTTCCATCGTCCTTTGTTTTCACCTTGTTGCGCTACGTCTCGACACGTCTTTGCCAGCAGCTGTAAATTGTACTTTGGACCCGGATTGAACAATCGCTAATATACGCTCGTTAATTGCTAATCCTTGTTGTCATATTGTGTGCCTACCCATATCTCCACATATACTTCTATCAGCACAGGTTCATCTCGCAACTGTTACCCACGCTCTACAACAGATTGCTTCGCCCTGTTTGGTTTCATCAAAATTGCCAAAAAAATTCAGAAAAATAAAGAAAAAAATTGTCAAAGTTTTTGCACGCTTTTTAGAGAACGTGTTGTATTTCTGTAGACCACATCCCACCTCAATTGTAGGTGCCAATTTTTGTGGTTGCGTCTTTTTTTATCCTTGTTCAGAGCAAATTATAAAAAAATAGTGAAAAAATAAAAAAAGTTTGATTCCTACTAGTGCCTTTTGGAAAAATCAGGAAAAAAATTCAGGAAAATGGAAAAATCCGTGTTATTTGCTTGTTTTGTGCGTTCTTTCCATCGTCTTTGTTTTCACCGCGTTGCACTACGTCTAGACACGTCTTAGCCAGGAGCTGTGATTTGTACTTTGGATCCGGATTGAACAGTCGCTAATCGACACTCGTTAATTGCTAATCCTTGCTGTCATATTGTGTGCCTACCCTTTGCTCCACATATTCTTCTATCAGCACAGGTTCATCTTGCAACTATTACCCACGCTCAACAACAAATTGCTTCGCCCTGTTTAGTTTCATCAAAATTGCCAAAAAAATTCAGGAAAATAAAGAAAAAATTGTCAAAATTTTTGCACGCTTTTCAGAGAACATGTTGTATTTCTGTAGACCACATCCCAACTCAGTTGTAGGTGCCAATTTTTGTGGTTGCATCTTTTTTGATCCTTGTTCAGAGAAAATTATAAAAGAATAGTAAAAAAATAAAAAAGTTTGATTGCTACTAGTGTCTTTTGAAAAAATCAGGGAAAAATTTACGAAAAAGGAAAAATCCGTGTTATTTGATTGTTCTGTGCGTTCTTTTCCATCGTCCTTTCTTTTCAATTTGTTGCACTACGTCTCGACACGTCTTAGCCAAGAGCTGTGATTTGTACTTTGGATCCGGATTGAACAGCCACTAATCGGCACTCGTTAATTGCTAATCCTTGCTGTCATATTGTGTGCCTACCCATAGCTCCACATATTCTTCTATCAGCAAAGGTTCATCTTGCAACTGTTACCCACGCTCAACAACAGATTGCTTCGCCATGTTTGGTTTCATCAAAATTGCCAAAAAAATTCAGGAAAATAAAGAAAAAAAAATTATCAAAGTTTTTGCACGCTTTTCAGAGAACGTGTTGTATTTCTGTAGACCACATCGCACCTCAGTTGTAGATGCCAATTTTTATGGTTGTATCTTTTTATCCTTATTCAGAGAAAATTTTATAAAAAATAGAGAAAAAATAAAAAAGTTTCATTCCTACTAGTGCCTTTTGGAAAAATCAGGGAAAAATTCTAGAAAATGGAAAAATCTATGTTATTTGCTTGTTCTGTGTGTTCTTTCCATCGTCCTTTGTTTTCACCTCGTTGCGCTACGTCTCGACACGTCTTAGCCAGCAGCTGTGAATTGTACTTTGGAGCCAGATTGAACAATCGCTAATTTGCGCTCGTTAATTGCTAATCCTTGCTGTCATATTGTGTGCCTACCCATATCTCCACATATACTTCTATCAGCACAGGTTCATCTCGCAACTGTTACCCATGCTCCACAACAGGTTGCTTCGCCCTGTTTGGTTTCATCAAAATTGCCAAAAAAATTCAGAAAAATAAAGAAAAAAATTGTCAAAGTTTTTGCGCGCTTTTCAGAGAACGTGTTGTATTTCTATAGACCACATCCCACCTCAGTTATAGGTGCCAATTTTTGTGGTTGCGTCTTTTTTTATCCTTGTTCAGAGAATTTTTTTTAAAAAATAGTGAAAAAATAAAAAAAGTTTGATTCCTACTAGTGCCTTTTGGAAAAATCAGGAAAAAATTCAGGAAAAAGGAAAAATCCGTGTTATTTGCTTGTTTTGTGCGTTCTTTCCATCGTCCTTTGTTTTCACCGTGTTGCACTACGTCTCGACACGTCTTAGCCAGGAGCTGTGATTTGTACTTTGGATCCGGATTGAACAGTCGCTAATCAACACTCGTTAATTGCTAATCCTTGCTGTCATATTGTGTGCCTACCCTTTGCTCCACATATTCTTCTATCAGCACAGGTTCATCTTGCAACTATTACCCACGCTCAACAACAGATTGCTTCGCCATGTTTGGTTTCATCAAAATTGCCAAAAAAATTTAGGAAAATAAAGAAAAAAAAATTATCAAAGTTTTTGCACGCTTTTCAGAGAACGTGTTGTATTTCTGTAGACCACATCCCACCTCAGTTGTAGATGCCAATTTTTGTGGTTGTATCTTTTTATCCTTATTCAGAGAAAATTTTATAAAAAATAGAGAAAAAATAAAAAAGTTTCATTCCTACTAGTGCCTTTTGGAAAAATCAGGGAAAAATTCTGGAAAAAGGAAAAATCTATGTTATTTGCTTGTTCTGTGCGTTCTTTCCATCGTCCTTTGTTTTCACCTCGTTGCGCTACGTCTCGACACGTCTTAGCCAGCAGCTGTGAATTGTACTTTGGAGCCAGATTGAACAATCGCTAATTTGCGCTCGTTAATTGCTAATCCTTGCTGTCATATTGTGAGCCTACCCATATCTCCACATATACTTCTATCAGCACTGGTTCATCTCGCAACTGTTACCCATGCTCCACAACAGGTTGCTTCGCCCTGTTTGGTTTCATCAAAATTGCCAAAAAAATTCAGAAAAATAAAGAAAAAAATTGTCAAAGTTTTTGCGCGCTTTTCAGAGAACGTGTTGTATTTCTGTAGACCACATCCCACCTCAGTTGTAGGTGCCAATTTTTGTGGTTGCGTCTTTTTTTTATCCTTGTTCAGAGAAAATTTTAAAAAAAAATAGTGAAAAAATAAAAAAAGTTTGATTCCTACTAGTGCCTTTTGGAAAAATCAGGAAAAAATTCAGGAAAAAGGAAAAATCCGTGTTATTTGCTTGTTCTGTGCGTTCTTTCCATCGTCCTTTGTTTTCACCGTGTTGCACTACGTCTCGACACGTCTTAGCCAGGAGCTGTGATTTGTACTTTGGATCCGGATTGAACAGTCGCTAATCGGCACTCGTTAATTGCTAATCCTTGCTGTCATATTGTGTGCCTACCCATCGCTCCACATATTCTTCTACCAGCACAGGTTCATCTTGCAACTGTTACCTACACTCAACAACAAATTGCTTCGCCCTGTTTAGTTTCATCAAAATTGCCAAAAAATTCAGGAAAATAAAGAAAAAAAATTGTCAAAGTTTTTGCACGCTTTTCAAAGAACATGTTGTATTTCTGTAGACCACATCCCAACTGAGTTGTAGGTGCCAATTTTTGTGGTTGCATCTTTTTTGATCCTTGTTCAGAGAAAATTATAAAAAATAGTGAAAAAATAAAAAAGTTTGATTCCTACTAGTGCCTTTTGAAGAAATGAGGGAAAAATTTAGGAAAAAGGAAAAATTCGTGTTATATGCTTGTTCTGTGCGTTCTTTTCATCGTCCTTTGTTTTCACCTTGTTACGCTACGCCTCGACACGTCTTAGCCTGCAGCTGTGATTTGTACTTTGGATCCAGATTGAGTAGTCGCTAATCTGCACTCGTTAATTGCTAATCCTTGCTGTCATATTGTGTGTCTACCCATAGCTCCACATATTCTTCTATCAGCACAGGTTCATCTTGCAACTGTTACCCACGCTCAACAACAGATTGCTTCGCTCTGTTTGGTTTCATCAAAATTGCTAAAAAAATTCAGGAAAATAAAGAAAAAAATTGTCAAGGTTTTTGCACGCTTTTAGAGAATGTTTTGTATTTCTGTAGACCACATCCCACCTCAGTTGTAGGTGCCAATTTTTGTGGTTGCATCTTTTTTGATCCTTGTTCAGGAAAAATTATAAAAGAATAGTAAAAAAATAAAAAAGTTTGATCCCTACTAGTGTCTTTTGAAAAAATCAGGGAAAAATTTACGAAAAAGGAAAAATCCGTGTTATTTGATTGTTCTGTGCGTTCTTTTCCATCGTCCTTCCTTTTCAATTTGTTGCACTACGTCTCGACACGTCTTAGCCAAGAGCTGTGATTTGTACTTTGGATCCGGATTGAACAGCCACTAATCGACACTCGTTAATTGCTAATCCTTGCTGTCATATTGTGTGCCTACCCATAGCTCCACATATTCTTCTATCAGCACAGGTTCATCTTGCAACTATTACCCACGCTCAACAACAGATTGCTTCGCCATGTTTGGTTTCATCAAAATTGCCAAAAAAATTCAGGAAAATAAAGAAAAAAATTATCAAAGTTTTTGCACGCTTTTCAGAGAACGTGTTGTATTTCTGTAGACCACATCCCACCTCAGTTTTAGATGCCAATTTTTGTGGTTGTATCTTTTTATCCTTATTCAGAGAAAATTTTATAAAAAATAGAGAAAAAATAAAAAAGTTTCATTCCTCCAAGTGCCTTTTGGAAAAATCTGGGAAAAATTCAGGAAAAAGGAAAAATCTATGTTATTTGCTTGTTCTGTGCGTTCTTTCCATCGTCCTTTATTTTCACCTTGTTGCGCTACGTCTTGACACGTCTTAACCAGCAGCTGTGAATTGTACTTTGGAGCCAGATTGAACAATCGCTAATTTGCGCTCGTTAATTGCTAATCCTTGTTGTCATATTGTGTGCCTACCCATATCTCCACATATACTTCTATCAGCACAGGTTCATCTCGCAACTGTTACCCACGCTCCACAACAGGTTGCTTCGCCCTGTTTGGTTTCATCAAAATTGCCAAAAAAATTCAGAAAAATAAAGAAAAAAATTGTCAAAGTTTTTGCGGGCTTTTCAGAGAACGTGTTGTATTTCTGTAGACCACATCCCACCTCAGTTGTAGGTGCCAATTTTTGTGGTTGCGTCTTTTTTTATCCTTGTTCAGAGAAATTTTTTTAAAAAATAGTGAAAAAATAAAAAAAGTTTGATTCCTACTAGTGCCTTTTGGAAAAATCAGGAAAAAATTCAGGAAAAAGGAAAAATCCGTGTTATTTGCTTGTTCTGTGCGTTCTTTCCATCGTCCTTTGTTTTCACCGTGTTGCACTACGTCTCGACACGTCTTAGCCAGGAGCTGTGATTTGTACTTTGGATCCGGATTGAACAGTCGCTAATCAACACTCGTTAATTGCTAATCCTTGCTGTCATATTGTGTGCCTACCCTTTGCTCCACATATTCTTCTATCAGCACAGGTTCATCTTGCAACTATTACCCACGCTCAACAACAAATTGCTTTGCCCTGTTTAGTTTCATCAAAATTGCCAAAAAAATTCAGGAAAATAAAGAAAAAATTGTCAAAGTTTTTGCACGCTTTTCAGAGAACATGTTGTATTTCTGTAGACCACATCTCAACTCAGTTGTAGGTGCCAATTTTTGTGGTTGCATCTTTTTTGATCCTTGTTCAGAGAAAATTATAAAAGAATAGCAAAAAAATAAAAAAGTTTGATTGCTACTAGTGTCTTTTGAAAAAATCAGGGAAAAATTTACGAAAAAGGAAAAATCCGTGTTATTTGATTGTTTTGTGCGTTCTTTTCCATCGTCCTTTCTTTTCAATTTGTTGCACTACGTCTCGACACGTCTTAGCCAAGAGCTGTGATTTGTACTTTGGATCCGGATTGAACAGCCACTAATCGGCACTCGTTAATTGCTAATCCTTGCTGTCATATTGTGTGCCTACCCATAGCTCCACATATTCTTCTATCAGCACAGGTTCATCTTGCAACTGTTACCCACGCTCAACAACAGATTGCTTCGCCATGTTTGGTTTCATCAAAATTGCTAAAAAAATTCAGGAAAATAAAGAAAAAAAAATTATCAAAGTTTTTGCACGCTTTTCAGAGAACGTGTTGTATTTCTGTAGACCACATCCCACCTCAGTTGTAGATGCCAATTTTTGTGGTTGTATCTTTTTATCCTTATTCAGAGAAAATTTTATAAAAAATAGAGAAAAAATAAAAAAGTTTCATTCCTACTAGTGCCTTTTGGAAAAATCAGGGAAAAATTCTGGAAAAAGGAAAAATCTATGTTATTTGCTTGTTCTGTGCGTTCTTTCCATCGTCCTTTGTTTTCACCTCGTTGCGCTACGTCTCGACACGTCTTAGCCAGCAGCTGTGAATTGTACTTTGGAGCCAGATTGAACAATCGCTAATTTGCGCTCGTTAATTGCTAATCCTTGCTGTCATATTGTGTGCCTACCCATATCTCCACATATACTTCTATCAGCACAGGTTCATCTCGCAACTGTTACCCATGCTCCACAACAGGTTGCTTCGCCCTGTTTGGTTTCATCAAAATTGCCAAAAAAATTCAGAAAAATAAAGAAAAAAATTGTCAAAGTTTTTGCGCGCTTTTCAGAGAACGTGTTGTATTTCTGTAGACCACATCCCACCTCAGTTGTAGGTGCCAATTTTTGTGGTTGCGTCTTTTTTTATCCTTGTTCAGAGAAAATTTTAAAAAAAAATAGTGAAAAAATAAAAAAAGTTTGATTCCTACTAGTGCCTTTTGGAAAAATCAGGAAAAAATTCAGGAAAAAGGAAAAATCCGTGTTATTTGCTTGTTCTGTGCGTTCTTTCCATCGTCCTTTGTTTTCACCGTGTTGCACTACGTCTCGACACGTCTTAGCCAGGAGCTGTGATTTGTACTTTGGATCCGGATTGAACAGTCGCTAATCGGCACTCGTTAATTGCTAATCCTTGCTGTCATATTGTGTGCCTACCCATCGCTCCACATATTCTTCTATCAGCACAGGTTCATCTTGCAACTGTTACCTACGCTCAACAACAAATTGCTTCGCCCTGTTTAGTTTCATCAAAATTGCCAAAAAAATTCAGGAAAATAAAGAAAAAAAATTGTCAAAGTTTTTGCACGCTTTTCAAAGAACATGTTGTATTTCTGTAGACCACATCCCAACTGAGTTGTAGGTGCCAATTTTTGTGGTTGCATCTTTTTTTATCCTTGTTCAGAGAAAATTATAAAAAATAGTGAAAAAATAAAAAAGTTTGATTCCTACTAGTGCCTTTTGAAGAAATGAGGGAAAAATTTAGGAAAAAGGAAAAATTCGTGTTATTTGCTTGTTCTGTGCGTTCTTTTCATCGTCCTTTGTTTTCACCTTGTTACGCTACGCCTCGACACGTCTTAGCCTGCAGCTGTGATTTGTACTTTGGATCCGGATTGAATAGTCGCTAATCTGCACTCGTTAATTGCTAATCCTTGTTGTCATATTGTGTGTCTACCCATAGCTCCACATATTCTTCTATCAGCACAGGTTCATCTTGCAACTGTTACCCACGCTCAACAACAGATTGCTTCGCTCTGTTTGGTTTCATCAAAATTGCTAAAAAAATTCAGGAAAATAAAGAAAAAAAATTGTCAAGGTTTTTGCACGCTTTTAGAGAATGTTTTGTATTTCTGTAGACCACATCCCACCTCAGTTGTAGGTGCCAATTTTTGTGGTTGCATCTTTTTTGATCCTTGTTCAGGAAAAATTATAAAAGAATAGTAAAAAAATAAAAAAGTTTGATCCCTACTAGTGTCTTTTGAAAAAATCAGGGAAAAATTTACGAAAAAGGAAAAATCCGTGTTATTTGATTGTTCTGTGCGTTCTTTTCCATCATCCTTTCTTTTCAATTTGTTGCACTACGTCCCGACACGTCTTAGCCAAGAGCTGTGATTTGTACTTTGGATCCGGATTGAACAGCCACTAATCGACACTCGTTAATTGCTAATCCTTGCTGTCATATTGTGTGCCTACCCATAGCTCCACATATTCTTCTATCAGCACAGGTTCATCTTGCAACTATTACCCACGCTCAACAACAGATTGCTTCGCCATGTTTGGTTTCATCAAAATTGCCAAAAAAATTCAGGAAAATAAAGAAAAAAAATTATCAAAGTTTTTGCACGCTTTTCAGAGAACGTGTTGTATTTCTGTAGACCACATCCCACCTCAGTTGTAGATGCCAATTTTTGTGGTTGTATCTTTTTATCCTTATTCAGAGAAAATTTTATAAAAAATAGAGAAAAAATAAAAAAGTTTCATTCCTCCTAGTGCCTTTTGGAAAAATCTGGGAAAAATTCAGGAAAAAGGAAAAATCTATGTTATTTGCTTGTTCTGTGCGTTCTTTCCATCGTCCTTTATTTTCACCTTGTTGCGCTACGTCTCGACACGTCTTAGCCAGCAGCTGTGAATTGTACTTTGGAGCCAGATTGAACAATCGCTAATTTGCGCTCGTTAATTGCTAATCCTTGTTGTCATATTGTGTGCCTACCCATATCTCCACATATACTTCTATCAGCACAGGTTCATCTCGCAACTGTTACCCATGCTCCACAACAGGTTGCTTCGCCCTGTTTGGTTTCATCAAAATTGCCAAACAAATTCAGAAAAATAAAGAAAAAAATTGTTAAAGTTTTTGCGCGCTTTTCAGAGAACGTGTTGTATTTCTGTAGACCACATCCCACCTCAGTTGTATGTGCCAATTTTTGTGGTTGCGTCTTTTTTTATCCTTGTTCAGAGAAATTTTTTTTAAAAAATAGTGAAAAAATAAAAAAAGTTTGATTCCTACTAGTGCCTTTTGGAAAAATCAGGAAAAAATTCAGGAAAAAGGAAAAATCCGTGTTATTTGCTTGTTCTGTGCGTTCTTTCCATCGTCCTTTGTTTTCACCGTGTTGCACTACGTCTCGACACGTCTTAGCCAGGAGCTGTGATTTGTACTTTGGATTCGGATTGAACAGCCTTTTGAAGAAATGAGGGAAAAATTTAGGAAAAAGGAAAAATTCGTGTTATTTGCTTGTTCTGTGCGTTCTTTTCATCGTCCTTTGTTTTCACCTTGTTACGCTACGCCTCGACACGTCTTAGCCTGCAGCTATGATTTGTACTTTGGATCCGGATTGAACAGTCGCTAATCTGCACTCGTTAATTGCTAATCCTTGCTGTCATATTGTGTGTCTACCCATAGCTCCACATATTCTTCTATCAGCACAGGTTCATCTTGCAACTGTTATCCACGCTCAACAACAGATTGCTTCGCTCTGTTTGGTTTCATCAAAATTGCTAAAAAAAATTCAGGAAAATAAAGAAAAAGAATTGTCAAGGTTTTTGCATGCTTTTAGAGAATGTTTTGTATTTCTGTAGACCACATCCCACCTCAGTTGTAGGTGCCAATTTTTGTGGTTGCATCTTTTTTGATCCTTGTTCAGGAAAAATTATAAAAGAATAGTAAAAAATAAAAAAGTTTGATCGCTACTAGTGTCTTTTGAAAAAATCAGGGAAAAATTTACGAAAAAGGAAAAATCCGTGTTATTTGATTGTTCTATGCGTTCTTTTCCATCGTCCTTTCTTTTCAATTTGTTGCACTACGTCTCGACACGTCTTAGCCAAGAGCTGTGATTTGTACTTTGGATCCGGATTGAACAGCCACTAATCGGTACTCGTTAATTGCTAATCCTTGCTGTCATATTGTGTGCCTACCCATAGCTCCACATATTCTTCTATCAGCACAGGTTCATCTTGCAACTGTTACCCACGCTCAACAACAGATTGCTTCGCCATGTTTGGTTTCATCAAAATTGCCAAAAAAAATTCAGGAAAATAAAGAAAAAAAAATTATCAAAGTTTTTGCACGCTTTTCAGAGAACGTGTTGTATTTCTGTAGACCACATCCCACCTCAGTTGTAGATGCCAATTTTTGTGGTTGTATCTTTTTATCCTTATTCAGAGAAAATTTTATAAAAAATAGAGAAAAAATAAAAAAGTTTCATTCCTACTTGTGCCTTTTGGAAAAATCTGGGAAAAATTAAGGAAAAAGGAAAAATCTATGTTATTTGCTTGTTCTGTGCGTTCTTTCCATCGTCCTTTGTTTTCACCTTGTTGCGCTATGTCTCGACACGTCTTAGCCAGTAGCTGTGAATTGTACTTTGGAGCCAGATTGAACAATCGCTAATTTGCGCTCGTTAATTGCTAATCCTTGTTGTCATATTGTGTGCCTACCCATATCTCCACATATACTTCTATCAGCACAGGTTCATCTCGCAACTGTTACCCACGCTCCACAACAGGTTGCCTCGCCCTGTTTGGTTTCATCAAAATTGCCAAAAAAATTCAGAAAAATAAAGAAAAAAATTGTCAAAGTTTTTGCGCGCTTTTCATAGAACGTGTTGTATTTCTGTAGACCACATCCCACCTCAGTTGTAGGTGCCAATTTTTATGGTTGCGTCTTTTTTTATCTTCGTTCAGAGAAAATTTTTTTTAAAAATAGTGAAAAAATAAAAAAAGTTTGATTCCTACTAGTGCCTTTTAGAGAAAAATCCGTGTTATTTGCTTGTTCTGTGCGTTCTTGCCATCGTCCTTTGTTTTCACCGTGTTGCACTACGTCTCGACACGTCTTAGCCAGGAGCTGTGATTTGTACTTTGGATTCGGATTGAACAGTCGCTAATCGGCACTCGTTAATTGCTAATCCTTGCTGTCATATTGTGTGCCTACCCATTGCTCCACATATTCTTCTATCAGCACAGGTTCATCTTGCAACTATTACCCACGCTCAACAACAAATTGCTTCGCCCTGTTTAGTTTCATCAAAATTGCCAAAAAAATTCAGAAAAATAAAGAAAAAAAATTGTTAAAGTTTTTGCACGCTTTTCAAAGAACATGTTGTATTTCTGTAGACCACATCCCAACTGAGTTGTAAGTGCCAATTTTTGTGGTTGCATCTTTTTTGATCCTTGTTCAGAGAAAATTATAAAAAATAGTGAAAAAATAAAAAAGTTTGATTCCTACTAGTGCCTTTTGAAGAAATGAGGGAAAAATTTAGGAAAAAGGAAAAATTCGTGTTATTTGCTTGTTCTATGCGTTCTTTTCATCATCCTTTGTTTTCACCTTGTTACGCTACGCCTCGACACGTCTTAGCCAGCAGCTGTGATTTGTACTTTGGATCCGGATTGAACAGTCGCTAATCTGCACTCGTTAATTGCTAATCCTTGCTGTCATATTGTGTGTCTACCCATAGCTCCACATATTCTTCTATCAGCACAGGTTCATCTTGCAACTGTTACCCATGCTCAACAACAGATTGCTTCGCTCTGTTTGGTTTCATCAAAATTGCAAAAAAAAATTCAGGAAAATAAAGAAAAAAATTGTCAAGGTTTTTGCACGCTTTTAGAGAATGTTTTGTATTTCTGTAGACCACATCCCACCTCAGTTGTAGGTGCCAATTTTTGTGGTTGCATCTTTTTTGATCCTTGTTCAGGAAAAATTATATAAGAATAGTAAAAAAATAAAAAAGTTTGATTGCTACTAGTGTCTTTTGAAAAAATCAGGGAAAAATTTACGAAAAAGGAAAAATCCGTGTTATTTGATTGTTCTGTGCGTTCTTTTCCATCGTCCTTTCTTTTCAATTTGTTGCACTATGTCTCGACACGTCTTAGCCAAGAGCTGTGATTTATACTTTGGATCCGGATTGAACAGCCACTAATCGGCACTCGTTAATTGCTAATCCTTGCTGTCATATTGTGTGCCTACCCATAGCTCCACATATTCTTCTATCAGCACAGGTTCATCTTGCAACTGTTACCCACGCTCAACAACAGATTGCTTCGCCATGTTTGGTTTCATCAAAATTGCCAAAAAAATCCAGGAAAATAAAGAAAAAAAATTATCAAAGTTTTTGCACGCTTTTCATAGAACATGTTGTATTTCTGTAGTCCACATCCCACCTCAGTTGTAGATGCCAATTTTTGTGGTTGTATCTTTTTATCCTTATTTAGAGAAAATTTTATAAAAAATAGAGAAAAAATAAAAAAGTTTCATTCCTGCTAGTGCCTTTTGGAAAAATGAGGGAAAAATTCAGGAAAAAGGAAAAATCTATGTTATTTGCTTGTTCTGTGCGTTCTTTCCATCGTCCTTTGTTTTCACCTTGTTGCGCTACGTCTCGACACGTCTTAGCCAGCAGCTGTGAATTGTACTTTGGAGCCAGATTGAACAATCGCTAATTTGCGCTCGTTAATTGCTAATCCTTGCTGTCATATTGTGTGCCTACCCATATCTCCACATATACTTCTATCAGCACAGGTTCATCTAGCAACTGTTACCCACGCTCCACAACAGGTTGCTTCGCCCTGTTTGGTTTCTTCAAAATTGCCAAAAAAGATCAGAAAAATAAAGAAAAAAATTGTCAAAGTTTTTGCACGCTTTTTAGAGAACGTGTTGTATTTCTGTAGACCCCATCCCACCTCAGTCGTAGGTGCCAATTTTTGTGGTTGCGTCTTTTTTTATCCTTGTTCAGAGAAAATTTAAAAAAAATAGTGAAAAAATAAAAAAAATTGATTCCTACTAGTGCCTTTTGGAAAAATCAGGAAAAAATTCAGGAAAAAGGAAAAATCCGTGTTATTTGCTTGTTCTGTGCATTCTTTCCATCGTCCTTTGTTTTCACCGTGTTGCACTACGTCTCGACACGTCTTAGCCAGGAGCTGTGATTTGTACTTTGGATCCGGATTGAACAGTCGGTAATCGGCACTCGTTAATTGCTAATCCTTGCTGTCATATTGTGTGCCTACCCATTGCTCCACATATTCTTCTATCAGTACAGGTTCATCTTGCAACTGTTACCCACGCTCAACAACAAATTGCTTCGCCCTGTTTAGTTTCTTCAAAATTGCCAAAAAAATTCAGGAAAATAAAGAAAAAAATAGTCAAAGTTTTTGCATGCTTTTTAGAGAACATTTTGTATTTCTGTAGACCACATCCCAACTCAGTTGTAGGTGCCAATTTTTGTGGTTGCATCTTTTTTTATCCTTGTTCAGAGAAAATTATAAAAGAATAGTAAAAAAATAAAAAAAGTTTGATTGCTACTAGTGCCTTTTCAAAAAATCAGGAAAAAATTTACAAAAAAGGAAAAATCTGTGTTATTTGATTGTTCTGTGCTTTCTTTTCCATCGTCCTTTCTTTTTAATTTGTTGCACTACGTCTCTATACGTCTTAGCCAGGAGCTGTGATTTGTACTTTAGATCCGGATTGAACAGTCGCTAATCGGCACTCGTTAATTGTTAATCCTTGCTGTCATATTGTGTGCCTACCCATACCTCCACATATTCTTCTATAAGCACAGGTTCATCGTGCGACTGTTACCCACACTCAACAACAGATTGCTTCGTCCTGTTTGGTTTCATCAAAATTGCCAAAAAAATTCAGAAAAATAAAAAAAAAATTGTCAAAGTTTTTGCACGCTTTACAGAGAACGTGTTGTATTTTTGTAGACCACATCCCACATCAGTTGTAGGTGCCAATTTTTGTGATTGCATCTTTTTTGATTCTTGTTCAGAGAAAATTATAAAAAAATAGTGAAAAAATAAAAGAGTTTCATTCCTACTAGTGCCTTTTGGAAAAATCAGAGAAAAATTTAGGAAAAAGGAAAAATCCATGTTATTTGCTTGTTCCGTGGGTTCTTTCAATCGTCCTTGGTTTTCACCTTGTTGCGCTACGTCTCGACACGTCTTAGCCAGCAGCAGTGAATTGTACTTTGGATCCGGATTGAACAATCGCTAATTTGCGCTCGTTAATTGCTAATCCTTGCTGTCATATTGTGTGCCTACCCATACCTCCACATATTCTTCTATCAGCACAGGTTCATCGTGCGACTGTTACCCACACTCAACAACAGATTGCTTTGCCCTGTTTGGTTTCATCAAAATTGCCAAAAAAATTCAGGAAAATAAAAAAAATTGTCAAAGTTTTTACATGCTTTACAGAGAACGTGTTGTATTTCTGTAGACCACATCCCACATCAATTGTAGGTGCCAATTTTTGCGATTGCATCTTTTTTTATTCTTGTTCAGAGAAAATTATAAAAAAAAATAGTGAAAAAATAAAAAAGTTTCATTCCTACTAGTGCCTTTTGGAAAAATCAGGGAAAAATTCAGGAAAAAGGAAAAATCCGTGTTATTTGCTTGTTCTGTGTGTTCTTTCCATCGTCCTTTGTTTTCACCTTGTTGCACTACGTCTCGACACGTCTTAGCCAGCACCTGTGAATTGTACTTTGGATCCGGAATGAACAATCGCTAATTTGCGCTCGTTAATTGCTAATCCTTGCTGTCATATTGTGTGCCTACCCATATCTCCACATATACTTCTATCAGCACAGGTTCATCTCGGAACTGTTACCCACGCTCCACAACAGGTTGCTTCGCCCTGTTTGGTTTCATCAAAATTGCCAAAAAAATTCAGAAAAATAAAGAAAAAATTGTCAAAGTTTTTGCGCGCTTTTCAGAGAACGTGTTGTATTTCTATAGACCACATCCCACCTCAGTTGTAGGTGCCAATTTTTGTGGTTGCGTCTTTTTTTATCCTTGTTCAGAGAAAATTTAAAAAAAAATAGTGAAAAAATAAAAAAAGTTTGATTCCTACTAGTGTCTTTTGGAAAAATCAGGAAAAAATTCAGGAAAAAGGAAAAATCTATGTTATTTGCTTGTTCTGTGCGTTCTTTCCATCGTCCTTTGTTTTCACCGTGTTGCACTACGTCTCGACACGTCTTAGCCAGGAGCTGTGATTTGTACTTTGGATCCGGATTGAACAGTCGCTAATCGGCACTCGTTAATTGCTAATCCTTGCTGTCATATTGTGTGCCTACCCATTGCTCCACATATTCTTCTATCAGCTCAGGTTCATCTTGCAACTGTTACCCACGCTCAACAACAAATTGCTTCGCCCTGTTTAGTTTCATCAAAATTGCCAAAAAAATTCAGGAAAATAAAGAAAAAAAATTGTCAAAGTTTTTGCATGCTTTTCAGAGAACATGTTGTATTTTTGTAGACCACATCCCAACTCAGTTGTAGGTGCCAATTTTTGTGGTTGCATCTTTTTTTATCCTTGTTCACAGAAAATTATAAAAAAATAGTGAAAAAATAAAAAAGTTTGATTCCTACTAGTGCCTTTTGAAGAAATGAGGGAAAAATTTAGGAAAAAGGAAAAATTCGTGTTATTTGCTTGTTCTGTGCGTTCTTTTCATCGTCCTTTGTTTTCACCTTGTTACGCTACGCCTCGACACGTCTTAGCCAGCAGCTGTGATTTGTACTTTGGATCCGGATTGAACAGTCGCTATTCTGCACTCGTTAATTGCTAATCCTTGCTGTCATATTGTGTGCCTACCCATACCTCCACATATTCTTCTATCAGCACAGGTTCATCGTGCGACTGTTACCCACACTCAACAATAGATTGCTTAGCCCTGTTTGGTTTCATCAAAATTGCCAAAAAAAATTCAAGAAAATAAAGAAAAAAAATTGTCAAAGTTTTTGCACGCTTTTCAGAGAACGTTTTGTATTTCTGTAGACCACATCCCACCTCAGTTGTAGGTGCCAATTTTTGTGGTTGCATCTTTTTTTATCCTTGTTCAGAGAAAATTATAAAAGAATAGTAAAAAAATAAAAAAGTTTGATTGCTACTAGTGCCTTTTCGAAAAATCAGGGAAAAATTTACGAAAAAGGAAAAATCCGTGTTATTTGATTGTTCTGTGCGTTCTTTTCCATCGTCCTTTCTTTTTAATTTGTTGCACTACGTCTCGATACGTCTTAGCCAGGAGCTGTGATTTGTACTTTAGATCCGGATTAAACAGTCGCTAATCGGCACTCGTTAATTGCTAATCCTTGCTGTCATATTATGTGCCTACCCATACCTCCACATATTTTTCTATCAGCACAGGTTCATCGTGCGACTGTTACCCACACTCAACAACAGATTGCTTCGCCCTGTTTGGTTTCATCAAAATTGCCAAAAAAATTCAGGAAAATAAAAAAAATTATCAAAGTTTTTACATGCTTTACAGAGAACGTGTTGTATTTCTGTAGACCACATCCCACATCAATTGTAGGTGCCAATTTTTGCGATTGCATCTTTTTTTATTCTTGTTCAGAGAAAATTATAAAAAAAATAGTGAAAAAATAAAAAAGTTTCATTCCTACTAGTGCCTTTTGGAAAAATCAGGAAAAAATTCAGGAAAAAGGAAAAATCCGTGTTATTTGCTTGTTCTGTGTGTTCTTTCCATCGTCCTTTGTTTTCACCTTGTTGCACTACGTCTCGACACGTCTTAGCCAGCAGCTGTGAATTGTACTTTGGATCCGGATTGAACAATCGCTAATTTGCGCTCGTTAATTGCTAATCCTTGCTGTCATATTGTGTGCCTACCCATATCTCCACATATACTTCTATCAGCACAGGTTCATCTCGGAACTGTTACCCACGCTCCACAACAGGTTGCTTCGCCCTGTTTGGTTTCATCAAAATTGCCAAAAAAATTCAGAAAAATAAAGAAAAAAATTGTCAAAGTTTTTGCGCGCTTTTCAGAGAACGTGTTGTATTTCTATAGACCACATCCCACCTCAGTTGTAGGTGCCAATTTTTGTGGTTGCGTCTTTTTTATCCTTGTTCAGAGAAAATTTAAAAAAAAATAGTGAAAAAATAAAAAAAGTTTGATTCCTACTAGTGTCTTTTGGAAAAATCAGGAAAAAATTCAGGAAAAAGGAAAAATCTATGTTATTTGCTTGTTCTGTGCGTTCTTTCCATCGTCCTTTGTTTTCACCGTGTTGCACTACGTCTCGACACGTCTTAGCCAGGAGCTGTGATTTGTACTTTGGATCCGGATTGAACAGTCGCTAATCGGCACTCGTTAATTGCTAATCCTTGCTGTCATATTGTGTGCCTACCCATTGCTCCACATATTCTTCTATCAGCTCAGGTTCATCTTGCAACTGTTACCCACGCTCAACAACAAATTGCTTCGCCCTGTTTAGTTTCATCAAAATTGACAAAAAAATTCAGGAAAATAAAGAAAAAAAATTGTCAAAGTTTTTGCATGCTTTTCAGAGAACATGTTGTATTTTTGTAGACCACATCCCAACTCAGTTGTAGGTGCCAATTTTTGTGGTTGCATCTTTTTTTATCCTTGTTCACAGAAAATTATAAAAAAATAGTGAAAAAATAAAAAAGTTTGATTCCTACTAGTGCCTTTTGAAGAAATGAGGGAAAAATTTAGGAAAAAGGAAAAATTCGTGTTATTTGCTTGTTCTGTGCGTTCTTTTCATCGTCCTTTGTTTTCACCTTGTTACGCTACGCCTCGACACGTCTTAGCCAGCAGCTGTGATTTGTACTTTGGATCCGGATTGAACAGTCGCTATTCTGCACTCGTTAATTGCTAATCCTTGCTGTCATATTGTGTGCCTACCCATACCTCCACATATTCTTCTATCAGCACAGGTTCATCGTGCGACTGTTACCCACACTCAACAATAGATTGCTTAGCCCTGTTTGGTTTCATCAAAATTGCCAAAAAAAATTCAAGAAAATAAAGAAAAAAAATTGTCAAAGTTTTTGCACGCTTTTCAGAGAACGTTTTGTATTTCTGTAGACCACATCCCACCTCTGTTGTAGGTGCCAATTTTTGTGGTTGCATCTTTTTTTATCCTTGTTCAGAGAAAATTATAAAAGAATAGTAAAAAAATAAAAAAGTTTGATTGCTACTAGTGCCTTTTCGAAAAATCAGGGAAAAATTTACGAAAAAGGAAAAATCCGTGTTATTTGATTGTTCTGTGCGTTCTTTTCCATCGTCCTTTCTTTTTAATTTGTTGCACTACGTCTCGATACGTCTTAGCCAGGAGCTGTGATTTGTACTTTAGATCCGGATTAAACAGTCGCTAATCGGCACTCGTTAATTGCTAATCCTTGCTGTCATATTATGTGCCTACCCATACCTCCACATATTCTTCTATCAGCACAGGTTCATCGTGCGACTGTTACCCACACTCAACAACAGATTGCTTCGCCCTGTTTGGTTTCATCAAAATTGCCAAAAAAATTCAGAAAAATAATAAAAAATTGTCAAAGTTTTAGCATGCTTTACAGAGAACGTGTTGTATTTTTGTAGACCACATCCCACATCAGTTGTAGGTGCCAATTTTTGCGATTGCATCTTTTTTGATTCTTGTTCAGAGAAAATTATAAAAAAATAGTGAAAAAATAAAAGAGTTTCATTCCTACTAGTGCCTTTTGGAAAAATCAGGGAAAAATTTAGGAAAAAGGAAAAATCCATGTTATTTGCTTGTTCTGTGCGTTCTTTCCATCGTCCTTTGTTTTCACCTTGTTGCGCTACGTCTCGACACGTCTTAGCCAGCAGCTGTGAATTGTACTTTGGATCCGGATTGAACAATCGCTAATTTGCGCTCGTTAATTGCTAATTCTTGCTGTCATATTGTGTGCCTACCCATACCTCCACATATTCTTCTATCAGCACAGGTTCATCGTGCGACTGTTATCCACACTCAACAACAGATTGCTTCGCCCTGTTTGGTTTCATCAAAATTGCCAAAAAAATTCAGGAAAATAAAAAAAATTGTCAAACTTTTTGCACGCTTTACAAAGAACGTGTTATATTTCTGTAGACCACATCCCACATCAGTTGTAGGTGCCAATTTTTGCGATTGCATCTTTTTTGATTCTTGTTCAGAGAAAATTATAAAAAAAATAGTGAAAAAATAAAAGAGTTTCATTCCTACTAGTGCCTTTTGGAAAAATCAGGGAAAAATTCAGGAAAAAGGAAAAATCCGTGTTATTTGCTTGTTCTGTGCGTTCTTTCCATCATCCTTTGTTTTCACCTTGTTGCGGTACGTCTCGACACGTCTTAGCCAGCAGCTGTGAATTGTACTATGGATCCGGATTGAACAATCGCTAATTTGCGCTCGTTAATTGCTAATCCTTGCTGTCATATTGTGTGCCTACCCATACCTCCATATATTCTTCTATCAGCACAGGTTCATCGTGCGACTGTTACCCACACTCAACAATAGATTGCTTCGCCCTGTTTGGTTTCATCAAAATTGCCAACAAAATTCAGGAAAATAAAAAAATTGTCAAAGTTTTTGCACGCTTTATAGAGAACGTGTTGTATTTCTGTAGAACACATCCCACATCAGTTGTAGGTGCCAATTTTTGCGATTGCATCTTTTTTTATTCTTGTTCAGAGAAAATTATTAAAAAATAGTGAAAAAATAAAAAAGTTTCATTCCTACTAGTGCCTTTTGGAAAAATCAGGAAAAAATTCAGGAAAAAGGAAAAATCCGTGTTATTTGCTTGTTCTGTGCGTTCTTTCCATCGTCCTTTGTTTTCACCTTGTTGCGCTACGTCTCGACACGTCTTAGCCAGCAGCTGTGAATTGTACTTTGGATCCGGATTGAACAATCGCTAATTTGAGGTCGTTAATTGCTAATCCTTGCTGTCATATTGTGTGCCTACCCATACCTCCATATATTCTTCTATCAGCACAGGTTCATCGTGCGACTGTTACCCACACTCGACAACAGATTGCTTCGCCCTGTTTGGTTTCATCAAAATTGCCAACAAAATTCAGAAAAATAAAAAAAAATTGTCAAAGTTTTTGCACGCTTTATAGGGAACGTGTTGTATTTCTATAGACCACATCCCACATCAGTTGTAGGTGCCAATTTTTACGATTGCATCTTTTTTGATTCTTGTTCAGAGAAAATTATAAAAAAATAGTGAAAAAATAAAAAAGTTTCATTCCTACTAGTGCCTTTTGGAAAAATCAGGGAAAAATTCAGGAAAAAGGAAAAATCCGTGTTATTTGCTTGTTCTGTGCGTTCTTTCCATCGTCCTTTGTTTTCACCTTGTTGCGCTACGTCTCGACACGTCTTAGCGAGCAGCTGTGAATTGTACTTTGGATCCGGATTGAACAATCGCTAATTTGCGCTCGTTAATTGCTAATCCTTGCTATCATATTGTGTGCCTACCCATATCTCCACATATTCTTCTATCAGCACAGGTTCATCTTGCAACTGTTACCCATGCTCAACAACAGATTGCTTCGCCCTGTTTGGTTTCATCAAAATTGCCAAAAAAATTCAGGAAAATAAAGAAAAAAATTGTCAAAGTTTTTGCATGCTTTTCAGAGAACGTTTTGTATTTCTGTAGACCACA
Organism: Saccharum spontaneum; assembly: GCA_022457205.1. Classification (NCBI taxonomy): domain Eukaryota; kingdom Viridiplantae; phylum Streptophyta; class Magnoliopsida; order Poales; family Poaceae; genus Saccharum; species Saccharum spontaneum. The sequence goes on from JAKOGQ010000446.1 coordinate 53,014, forward strand.
TCCCACCTCAGTTGTAGGTGCCAATTTTTGTGGTTGCATCTTTTTTGATCCTTGTTCAGAGAAAATTATAAAGGAATAGTGAAAAAATAAAAAAGTTTGATTCCTACTAGTGCCTTTTGAAAAAATCAGAGAAAAAATTACGAAAAAGGAAAAATCTGTGTTATTTGATTGTTCTGTGCGTTCTTTTCCATCGTCCTTTCTTTTCAATTTGTTGCACTACGTCTTGACACGTCTTAGCCAGGAGCTGTGATTTGTACTTTGGATCCGGATTAAACAGTCACTAATGGGCACTCGTTAATTGCTAATCCTTGCTGTCATATTGTGTGCCTACCCATAGCTCCACATATTCTTCTATCAGCACAGGTTCATCTTGCAACTGTTACCCATGCTCAACAACAGATTGCTTCGCCATGTTTGGTTTCATCAAAATTGCCAAAAAAAAATTCAAGAAAATAAAGAAAAAAAATTATCAAAGTTTTTGCACGCTTTTCAGAGAACGTGTTGTATTTCTGTAGACCACATCCCACCTCAGTTGTAGGTGCCAATTTTTGTGGTTGTATCTTTTTTATCCTTATTCACAGATAATTTTATAAAAAATAGTGAAAAAATAAAAAAGTTTCATACCTACTAGTGCCTTTTGGAAAAATCAGGGAAAAATTCAGGAAAAAGGAAAAATCCGTGTTATTTGCTTGTTCTGTGCATTCTTTCCATCGTTCTTTGTTTTCACCTTGTTGCGCTACATCTCGACACGTCTTAGCCAGCAGCTGTGAATTGTACTTTGGATCCGGATTGAACAATCGCTAATTTGCGCACGTTAATTGCTAATCCTTGCTGTCATATTGTGTGCCTACCCATATCTCCACATATTCTTCTATCAGCACAGGTTCGTCTCGCAACTGTTACCCACGCTCCACAACAGATTGCTTCGCCCTGTTTGGTTTCATCAAAATTGCCAAAAAAATTCAGAAAAATAAAGAAAAAAATTATCAAAGTTTTTGCACGCTTTTCAGAGAACGTGTTGTATTTCTGTAGACCACATCCCACCTCAGTTGTAGGTGTCAATTTTTGTGGTAGCATCTTTTTTTATCCTTATTCAGAGAAAATTATATAAAAAATAGTGAAAAAATAAAAAAGCTTGATCCTACTAGCGCCTTTTGGAAAAATTTTGGAAAAATTCAGGAAAAAGGAAAAATTCGTGTTATTTACTTATTCGGTGCGTTCTTTCCATCGTTCTTTGTTTTCACCTTGTTGTGCTACGTCTCGACACGTCTTAGCCAGTAGCTGTGATTTGTACTTTGGATCCGGATTGAACAATTGCTAATCTGCACTCATTAATTGCTAATCCTTGCTGTCATATTGTGTGCCTACCCATTGCTCCACATACTCTTCTATCAGCATAGGTTCATCTGGCAACTGTTACCCACGCTCAACAACAGATTGCTTCGCCCTGTTTAGTTTCATCAAAATTGCCAAAAAAATTCAGGAAAATAAAAAAAAATTCTCAGAGTTTTTGCACGCTTTTCAGAGAACATGTTGTATTTCTGCAGACCACATCCCAACTCAGTTGTAGGTGCTAATTTTTGTGGTTGCATCTTTTTTGATCCTTGTTCAGAGAAAATTATAAAAAAAATAGTGAAAAAATAAAAAAATTTGATTCCTACTAGTGCCTTTTGAAGAAATGAGGGAAAAATTTAGGAAAAAGGAAAAATTCGTGTTATTTGCTTGTTCTGTGCGTTCTTTTCATCGTCCCTTGTTTTCACCTTGTTACGCTACGCCTCAACACGTCTTAGCCAGCAGCTGTGATTTGTACTTTGGATCCGGATTGAACAGTCGCTAATCTGCACTCGTTAATTGCTAATCCTTGCTGTCATATGGTGTGCCTACCCATAGCTCCACATATTCTTCTATCAGCACAGGTTCATCTTGCAACTGTTACCCATGCTCAACAACAGATTGCTTCGCCCTGTTTGGTTTCATCAAAATTGTCAAAAAAATTCAGGAAAATAAAGAAAAAAAATTGTCAAAGTTTTTGCACGCTTTTCAGAGAACGTGCTATATTTCTGTAGACCACATCCCACCTCAGTTGTAGGTGCCAATTTTTGTGGTTGTATCTTTTTTTATCCTTATTCAGAGAAAATTTTATAAAAAATAGAGAAAAAATAAAAAAGTTTCATTCCTACTAGTGCCTTTTGGAAAAATCAGGGAAAAATTCAGGAAAAAGGAAAAATCTATGTTATTTGCTTGTTCTGTGCGTTCTTTCTATCGTCCTTTGTTTTCACCTTGTTGCGCTACATCTCGACACGTCTTAGCCAGCAGCTGTGAATTGTACTTTGAACCCGGATTGAACAATCGCTAATATGCGCTCGTTAATTGCTAATCCTTGCTGTTATATTGTGTGCCTACCCATATCTCCACATATACTTCTATCAGCACAGGTTCATCTCGCAACTGTTACCCACGCTCCACAACAGATTGCTTCGCCCTGTTTGGTTTCATCAAAATTGCCAAAAAAATTCAGAAAAATAAAGAAAAAAATTGTCAAAGTTTTTGCACGCTTTTCAGAGAACGTATTGTATTTTTGTAGACCACATCCCACCTCAGTTGTAGGTGCCAGTTTTTGCGGTTGCGCCTTTTTTGATCCTTCTTCAGAGGAAATTATAAAAAAATAGTGAAAAAATAAAAAAAGTTTGATTCCTACTAGTGCCTTTTGGAAAAATCAGGAAAAAATTCAGCAAAAAGGAAAAATTCGTGTTATTTGCTTGTTCTGTGCGTTCTTTCCTTCGTCCTTTGTTTTCACCTTGTTAGGCTACGCCTCGACACGTCTTAGCCAGCAGCTGTGATTAGTACTTTGGATCCGGATTGAACAGTCGCTAATCGGCACTCGTTAATTGCTAATCCTTGCTGTCATATTGTGTGCCTACCCATAGCTCCACATATTCTTCTATCAGCACAGGTTCATCTCGCAACTGTTACCCACGCTCAACAACAGATTGCTTCGCCATGTTTGGTTTCATCAAAATTGCCAAAAAAATTCAGGAAAATAAAGAAAAAAAATTGTCAAAGTTTTTGCACGCTTTTCAGAGAACGTGCTGTATTTCTGTAGACCACATCCCACCTCAGTTGTAGGTGCCAATTTTTGTGGTTGCATCTTTTTTTATCCTTGTTCAGAGAAAATTATATAAAAAATAGTGAAAAAATAAAAAAGTTTCATTCCTACTAGTGCCTTTTGCAAAAATTAGGAAAAAATTCAGGAAAAAGGAAAAATCCGTGTTATTTGCTTGTTCTATGCGTTCTTTCCATCGTCCTTTGTTTTCACCTTGTTGCACTACGTCTCGACACGTCTTAGCCAGGAGCTGTGATTTGTACTTTAGATCTGGATTGAACAGTCGCTAATCGGCACTCGTTAATTGCTAATCCTTGCTATCATATTGTGTGCCTACCCATTGCTCCACATATTCTTCTATCAGCACAGGTTCATCTTGCAACTGTTACCCACACTCAACAACAGATTGCTTCGCCCTGTTTAGTTTCATCAAAATTGCCAAAAAAATCAGGAAAATAAAGAAAAAATATTATCAAAGTTTTTGCACGCTTTTCAAAGAACGTGTTGTATTTCTGTAGACCACATCCCAACTCAGTTGTAGGTGCCAATTTTTGTGGTTGCATCTTTTTTATCCTTATTCAGAGGAAATTATAAAAAAAATAGTGAAAAAATAAAAAAGTTTGATTCCTACTAGTGCCTTTTGATGAAATCAGCGAAAAATTTAGGAAAAAGGAAAAATCCATGTTATTTGCTTGTTCTGTGCGTTCTATCCATCGTCCTTTGTTTTCACCTTGTTGCACTACGTCTCGACACGCCTTAGCCAGGAGCTGTGATTTATACTGTGGATTTGGATTGAACAGTCGCTAATATGCACTCGTTAATTGCTAATCCTTGCTGTCATATTGTGTGCCTACCCATAGCTCCATATATTCTTCTATCAGCACAAGTTCATCTTGCAACTGTTACCCATGCTCAACAACAGATTGCTTCATCCTGTTTGGTTTCATCAAAATTGCCAAAAAAATCAGAAAAATAAAGAAAAAAATTTTCAAAGTTTTTGTACGCTTTTCAGAGAACGTGCTGTATTTCTGTAGACCACATCCCACCTCAGTTGTAGGTGCCACTTTTTGTGGTTGCATATTTTTTATCCTTGTTCATAGCAAATTATAAAAAAATAGTGAAAAAATAAAAAAGTTTGATTCCTACTAGTGCCTTTTGGAAAAATCAGGGAAAAATTCAGGAAAAAGGAAAAAATACGTGTTATTTGCTTGTTCTATGCGTTCTTTCCATCGTCCTTTGTTTTCACCTTGTTACGCTACGCCTCGACACGTCTTAGCCAGCAGCTGTGATTTGTACTTTGGATCCGAGTTGAACAGTCGCTAATCGACACTCGTTAATTGCTAATCCTTGCTGTCATATTGTGTGCCTACCCATAGCTCCACATATTCTTCTATCAGCACAGGTTCATCTTGCAACTGTTACCCACGCTCAACAACAGATTGCTTCGTCATGTTTGGTTTCATCAAAATTGCCAAAAAAATTTAGGAAAATAAAGAAAAAAAATTGTTAAAGTTTTTGCACGCTTTTCAGAGAACGTGCTGTATTTCTATAGACCACATCCCACCTCAGTTGTAGGTGCCAATTTTTGTGGTTGCATCTTTTTTTATCCTTGTTCAGAGAAAATTATATAAAAAATAGTGAAAAAATAAAAAAGTTTCATTCCTACTAGTGCCTTTTGGAAAAATCAAGAAAAAATTCAGGAAAAAGGAAAAATCTGTGTTATTTTCTTGTTCTGTGCGTTCTTTTCATCGTACTTTGTTTGCACCTTGTTGCGCTACGTCTCGACACGTCTTAGCTAGCAGCTGTGATTTGTACTTTGGATCCGGATTGAACAATCACTAATCTGCGCTCGTTAATTGCTAATCCTTGCTGTCATATTGTGTGTCTACCCATATCTCCACATATTCTTCTATCAGCACAAGTTCATCTTGCAACTGTTACCCATGCTCAATAACAGATTGCTTCACCCTATTTGGTTTCATCAAAATTGCCAAAAAAATTCAGGAAAATAAAGAAAAAAAATTGTCAAAGTTTTTGTACGCTTTTTAGAGAACGTGTTGTATTTCTGTAGACCACATCCCACCTCAGTTGTAGGTGCCACTTTTTGTGGTAGCATATTTTTTGATCCTTGTTCAGAGCAAATTATAAAAAAATAGTGAAAAAATAAAAAAAGTTTGATTCCTACTAGTGCCTTTTGGAAAAATTAGAGAAAAATTCAGCAAAAAGGAAAAATTCGTGTTATTTGCTTGTTCTGTGCGTTCTTTCCTTCGTCCTTTGTTTTCACCTTGTTACGCTACGCCTCGACACGTCTTAGCCAGCAGCTGTGATTAGTACTTTGGATCCGGATTGAACAGTCGCTAATCGGCACTCGTTAATTGCTAATCCTTGCTGTCATATTGTGTGCCTACCCATAGCTCCACATATTCTTCTATCAGCACAGGTTCATCTCGCAACTGTTAGCCACGCTCAACAACAGATTGCTTCTCCATGTTTGGTTTCATCAAAATTGCCAAAAAAATTCAGGAAAATAAAGAAAAAAAATTGTCAAAGTTTTTGCACGCTTTTCAGAGAACGTGCTGTATTTCTGTAGACCACATCCCACCTCAGTTGTAGGTGCCAATTTTTGTGGTTGTATCTTTTTTTATCCTTGTTCAGAGAAAATTATATAAAAAATAGTGAAAAAATAAAAAAGTTTCATTCCTACTAGTGCCTTTTGCAAAAATCAGGAAAAAATTCAGGAAAAAGGAAAAATCCGTGTTATTTGCTTGTTCTGTGCGTTCTTTCCATCGTCCTTTGTTTTCACCTTGTTGCACTATGTCTCGACACGTCTTAGCCAGGAGCTGTGATTTGTACTTTAGATCCGGATTGAACAGTCGCTAATCGGCACTCGTTAATTGCTAATCCTTGTTGTCATATTGTGTGCCTACCCATTGCTCCACATATTCTTCTATCAGCACAGGTTCATCTTGCAACTGTTACCCACACTCAACAACAGATTGCTTCGCCCTGTTTAGTTTCATCAAAATTGCCAAAAAAAATTCAGGAAAATAAAGAAAAAAAATTATCAAAGTTTTTGCACGCTTTTCAAAGAATGTGTTGTATTTCTGTAGACCACATCTCAACTCAGTTGTAGGTGCCAATTTTTGTGGTTGCATCTTTTTTTATCCTTGTTCAGAGAAAATTATAAAAAAAATAGTGAAAAAATAAAAAAAGTTTGATTCCTACTAGTGCCTTTTGATGAAATCAGCGAAAAATTCAGGAAAAAGGAAAAATCCGTGTTATTTGCTTGTTCTGTGCGTTTTATCCATCGTCCTTTGTTTTCACCTTGTTGCACTACGTCTCGACACGCCTTAGCCAGGAGCTGTGATTTATACTGTGGATTTGGATTGAACAGTCGCTAATATGCACTCGTTAATTGCTAATCCTTGCTGTCATATTGTGTGCCTACCCATAGCTCAACATATTCTTCTATCAGCACAAGTTCATTTTGCAACTGTTACCCATGCTCAACAACAGATTGCTTCGTCCTGTTTGGTTTCATCAAAATTGCCAAATAAATCAGAAAAATAAAGAAAAAAATTTCAAAGTTTTTGTACGCTTTTCAGAGAACGTGCTATATTTCTGTAGACCACATCCCATCTCAGTTGTAGGTGCCACTTTTTGTGGTTGCATATTTTTTATCCTTGTTTAGAGCAAATTATAAAAAAAATAGTGAAAAAATAAAAAAGTTTGATTCCTACTAGTGCCTTTTGGAAAAATCAGGGAAAAATTCAGGAAAAAGGAAAAATTCGTGTTATTTGCTTATTCTGTGCGTTCTTTCCATCGTCCTTTGTTTTCACCTTGTTACGCTACGCCTCGACACGTCTTAGCCAGCAGCTGTGATTTGTACTTTGGATCCGGGTTGAACAGTCGCTAATCGACACTCGTTAATTGCTAATCCTTGTTGTCATATTGTGTGCCTACCCATAGCTCTACTTATTCTTCTATCAGCACAGGTTTATCTTGCAACTGTTACCCACGCTCAACAACAGATTGCTTCGTCATGTTTGGTTTCATCAAAATTGCCAAAAAAATTTAGGAAAATAAAGAAAAAAAATTGTTAAAGTTTTTGCACGCTTTTCAGAGAACATGCTGTATTTCTGTAGACCACATCCCACCTCAGTTGTAGGTGCCAATTTTTGTGGTTGCATCTTTTTTTATCCTTGTTCAGAGAAAATTATATAAAAAATAGTGAAAAAATAAAAAAGTTTCATTCCTACTAGTGCCTTTTGCAAAAATTAGGAAAAAATTCAGGAAAAAGGAAAAATCCGTGTTATTTGCTTGTTCTATGCGTTCTTTCCATCGTCCTTTGTTTTCACCTTGTTGCACTACGTCTCGACACGTCTTAGCCAGGAGCTGTGATTTGTACTTTAGATCTGGATTGAACAGTCGCTAATCGGCACTCGTTAATTGCTAATCCTTGCTATCATATTGTGTGCCTACCCATTGCTCCACATATTCTTCTATCAGCACAGGTTCATCTTGCAACTGTTACCCACACTCAACAACAGATTGCTTCGCCCTGTTTAGTTTCATCAAAATTGCCAAAAAAATCAGGAAAATAAAGAAAAAATATTATCAAAGTTTTTGCACGCTTTTCAAAGAACGTGTTGTATTTCTGTAGACCACATCCCAACTCAGTTGTAGGTGCCAATTTTTGTGGTTGCATCTTTTTTATCCTTATTCAGAGGAAATTATAAAAAAAATAGTGAAAAAATAAAAAAGTTTGATTCCTACTAGTGCCTTTTGATGAAATCAGCGAAAAATTTAGGAAAAAGGAAAAATCCATGTTATTTGCTTGTTCTGTGCGTTCTATCCATCGTCCTTTGTTTTCACCTTGTTGCACTACGTCTCGACACGCCTTAGCCAGGAGCTGTGATTTATACTGTGGATTTGGATTGAACAGTCGCTAATATGCACTCGTTAATTGCTAATCCTTGCTGTCATATTGTGTGCCTACCCATAGCTCCATATATTCTTCTATCAGCACAAGTTCATCTTGCAACTGTTACCCATGCTCAACAACAGATTGCTTCATCCTGTTTGGTTTCATCAAAATTGCCAAAAAAATCAGAAAAATAAAGAAAAAAATTTTCAAAGTTTTTGTACGCTTTTAAGAGAACGTGCTGTATTTCTGTAGACCACATCCCACCTCAGTTGTAGGTGCCACTTTTTGTGGTTGCATATTTTTTATCCTTGTTCATAGCAAATTATAAAAAAATAGTGAAAAAATAAAAAAGTTTGATTCCTACTAGTGCCTTTTGGAAAAATCAGGGAAAAATTCAGGAAAAAGGAAAAAATACGTGTTATTTGCTTGTTCTATGCGTTCTTTCCATCGTCCTTTGTTTTCACCTTGTTACGCTACGCCTCGACACGTCTTAGCCAGCAGCTGTGATTTGTACTTTGGATCCGAGTTGAACAGTCGCTAATCGACACTCGTTAATTGCTAATCCTTGCTGTCATATTGTGTGCCTACCCATAGCTCCACATATTCTTCTATCAGCACAGGTTCATCTTGCAACTGTTACCCACGCTCAACAACAGATTGCTTCGTCATGTTTGGTTTCATCAAAATTGCCAAAAAAATTTAGGAAAATAAAGAAAAAAAATTGTTAAAGTTTTTGCACGCTTTTCAGAGAACGTGCTGTATTTCTATAGACCACATCCCACCTCAGTTGTAGGTGCCAATTTTTGTGGTTGCATCTTTTTTTATCCTTGTTCAGAGAAAATTATATAAAAAATAGTGAAAAAATAAAAAAGTTTCATTCCTACTAGTGCCTTTTGGAAAAATCAAGAAAAAATTCAGGAAAAAGGAAAAATCTGTGTTATTTTCTTGTTCTGTGCGTTCTTTTCATCGTACTTTGTTTGCACCTTGTTGCGCTACGTCTCGACACGTCTTAGCTAGCAGCTGTGATTTGTACTTTGGATCCGGATTGAACAATCACTAATCTGCGCTCGTTAATTGCTAATCCTTGCTGTCATATTGTGTGTCTACCCATATCTCCACATATTCTTCTATCAGCACAAGTTCATCTTGCAACTGTTACCCATGCTCAATAACAGATTGCTTCACCCTATTTGGTTTCATCAAAATTGCCAAAAAAATTCAGGAAAATAAAGAAAAAAAATTGTCAAAGTTTTTGTACGCTTTTTAGAGAACGTGTTGTATTTCTGTAGACCACATCCCACCTCAGTTGTAGGTGCCACTTTTTGTGGTAGCATATTTTTTGATCCTTGTTCAGAGCAAATTATAAAAAAATAGTGAAAAAATAAAAAAAAGTTTGATTCCTACTAGTGCCTTTTGGAAAAATTAGAGAAAAATTCAGCAAAAAGGAAAAATTCGTGTTATTTGCTTGTTCTGTGCGTTCTTTCCTTCGTCCTTTGTTTTCACCTTGTTACGCTACGCCTCGACACGTCTTAGCCAGCAGCTGTGATTAGTACTTTGGATCCGGATTGAACAGTCGCTAATCGGCACTCGTTAATTGCTAATCCTTGCTGTCATATTGTGTGCCTACCCATAGCTCCACATATTCTTCTATCAGCACAGGTTCATCTCGCAACTGTTAGCCACGCTCAACAACAGATTGCTTCTCCATGTTTGGTTTCATCAAAATTGCCAAAAAAATTCAGGAAAATAAAGAAAAAAAATTGTCAAAGTTTTTGCACGCTTTTCAGAGAACGTGCTGTATTTCTGTAGACCACATCCCACCTCAGTTGTAGGTGCCAATTTTTGTGGTTGTATCTTTTTTTATCCTTGTTCAGAGAAAATTATATAAAAAATAGTGAAAAAATAAAAAAGTTTCATTCCTACTAGTGCCTTTTGCAAAAATCAGGAAAAAATTCAGGAAAAAGGAAAAATCCGTGTTATTTGCTTGTTCTGTGCGTTCTTTCCATCGTCCTTTGTTTTCACCTTGTTGCACTACGTCTCGACACGTCTTAGCCAGGAGCTGTGATTTGTACTTTAGATCCGGATTGAACAGTCGCTAATCGGCACTCGTTAATTGCTAATCCTTGTTGTCATATTGTGTGCCTACCCATTGCTCCACATATTCTTCTATCAGCACAGGTTCATCTTGCAACTGTTACCCACACTCAACAACAGATTGCTTCGCCCTGTTTAGTTTCATCAAAATTGCCAAAAAAAATTCAGGAAAATAAAGAAAAAAAATTATCAAAGTTTTTGCACGCTTTTCAAAGAATGTGTTGTATTTCTGTAGACCACATCTCAACTCAGTTGTAGGTGCCAATTTTTGTGGTTGCATCTTTTTTTATCCTTGTTCAGAGAAAATTATAAAAAAAATAGTGAAAAAATAAAAAAAGTTTGATTCCTACTAGTGCCTTTTGATGAAATCAGCGAAAAATTCAGGAAAAAGGAAAAATCCGTGTTATTTGCTTGTTCTGTGCGTTTTATCCATCGTCCTTTGTTTTCACCTTGTTGCACTACGTCTCGACACGCCTTAGCCAGGAGCTGTGATTTATACTGTGGATTTGGATTGAACAGTCGCTAATATGCACTCGTTAATTGCTAATCCTTGCTGTCATATTGTGTGCCTACCCATAGCTCAACATATTCTTCTATCAGCACAAGTTCATTTTGCAACTGTTACCCATGCTCAACAACAGATTGCTTCGTCCTGTTTGGTTTCATCAAAATTGCCAAATAAATCAGAAAAATAAAGAAAAAAATTTCAAAGTTTTTGTACGCTTTTCAGAGAACGTGCTATATTTCTGTAGACCACATCCCATCTCAGTTGTAGGTGCCACTTTTTGTGGTTGCATATTTTTTATCCTTGTTTAGAGCAAATTATAAAAAAATAGTGAAAAAATAAAAAAGTTTGATTCCTACTAGTGCCTTTTGGAAAAATCAGGGAAAAATTCAGGAAAAAGGAAAAATTCGTGTTATTTGCTTATTCTGTGCGTTCTTTCCATCGTCCTTTGTTTTCACCTTGTTACGCTACGCCTCGACACGTCTTAGCCAGCAGCTGTGATTTGTACTTTGGATCCGGGTTGAACAGTCGCTAATCGACACTCGTTAATTGCTAATCCTTGTTGTCATATTGTGTGCCTACCCATAGCTCTACTTATTCTTCTATCAGCACAGGTTTATCTTGCAACTGTTACCCACGCTCAACAACAGATTGCTTCGTCATGTTTGGTTTCATCAAAATTGCCAAAAAAATTTAGGAAAATAAAGAAAAAAAATTGTTAAAGTTTTTGCACGCTTTTCAGAGAACATGCTGTATTTCTGTAGACCACATCCCACCTCAGTTGTAGGTGCCAATTTTTGTGGTTGCATCTTTTTTTATCCTTGTTCAGAGAAAATTATATAAAAATAGTGAAAAAATAAAAAAGTTTCATTCCTACTAGTGCCTTTTGGAAAAATCAAGAAAAAATTCAGGAAAAAGGAAAAATCTGTGTTATTTTCTTGTTCTGTGCGTTCTTTTCATCGTACTTTGTTTTCACCTTGTTGCGCTACGTCTCGACACGTCTTAGCTAGCAGCTGTGATTTGTACTTTGGATCCGGATTGAACAATCACTAATCTGCGCTCGTTAATTGCTAATCCTTACTGTCATATTGTGTGCCTACCCATATCTCCACATATTCTTCTATCAGCACAAGTTCATCTTGCAACTGTTACCCATGCTCAATAACAGATTGCTTCACCCTGTTTGGTTTCATCAAAATTGCCAAAAAAATTCAGGAAAATAAAGAAAGAAAATTATCAAAGTTTTTGCACGCTTTTCAGAGAATGTTTGGTATTTCTGTAGACCACATCTCACCCCAGTTGTAGGTGCCAACTTTTGTGGTTGCATCTTTTTTGATCCTTGTTGAGAGAAAATTATAAAAGATCAGGGAAAAATTTAGGAAAAAGGAAAAATCTGTGTTATTTGCTTGTTCTGTGCGTTCCTTCCATCGTCCTTTGTTTTCACCTTGTTGCGCTACGTCTCGACACGTCTTAGCCAGCAGCTATGATTTGTACTTTGGATCCGGATTGAACAATCGCTAATCTGCGCTCGTTAATTGCTAATCCTTGCTGTCATATTGTGTGCCTACCCATATCTCCACATATTCTTCTATCAGTACAGGTTCATCTTGCAACTGTTACCCACGCTCAACAACAGATTGCTTCGCCCTGTTTAGTTTCATCAAAATTGCCAAAAAATTTCAGGAAAATAAAGAAAAAAATTATCAAAGTTTTTGCACGCTTTTTAGAGAACGTGCTGTATTTCTGTAGACCACATCCCAACTCAGTTGTAGGTGCCAAATTTTGTGGTTGCATCTTTTTTGATCCTTGTTCAGAGAAAATTATAAAAAATAGTGAAAAAATAAAAAAGTTTGATTCCTACTAGTGCCTTTTGAAGAAATTAGGGAAAAATTCAGGAAAAAGGAAAAATCCATGTTATTTGCTTGTTTTGAGCGTTCTTTTCATCGTCCTTTGTTTTCACCTTGTTACGCTACGCCTTGACACGTCTTAGCCAGCAGCTGTGATTTGTACTTTGGATCCGGATTGAACAGTCGCTAATCTGCACTCGTTAATTGCTAATCCTTGCTATCATATTGTGTGCCTACCCATTGCTCCACATATTCTTCTATCAGTACAGGTTCATCTTGTAACTGTTACCCACGCTCAACAACAGATTGCTTCGCCCTGTTTAGTTTCATCAAAATTGCCAAAAAATTTTAGGAAAATAAAGAAAAAAATTGTCAAAGTTTTTGCACGCTTTTTAGAGAACGTGTAGTATTTCTGTAGACCACATCCCAACTCAGTTGTAGGTGCCAATTTTTGTGGTTGCATCTTTTTTTATCCTTATTCAGAGAAAATTATAAAAAAATAGTGAAAAAATAAAAAAGTTTGATTCCTACTACTGCCTTTTGAAGAAATTAGGGAAAAATTCAGGAAAAAGGAAAAATTCATGTTATTTGCTTGTTTTGTGCGTTCTTTTCATCGTCCTTTGTTTTCACCTTGTTACGCTACGCCTCGACACGTCTTAGCCAGCAGCTGTGATTTGTACTTTGGATCCGGATTGAACAGTCGCGAATCTGCACTCGTTAATTGCTAATCCTTGCTGTCATATTGTATGCCTACCCATAGCTCCACATATTCTTCTATCAGCACAGGTTCATCTTGCAACTGTTACCCATGCTCAACAACAGATTGCTTCGCCCTGTTTGGTTTCATCAAAATTGACAAAAAAATTCAGGAAAATAAAGAAAAAAATTGTCAAAGTTTTTGCACGCTTTTTAGAGAACATTTTGTATTTCTGTAGACCACATCCCACCTCAGTTGTAGGTGCCAATTTTTGTGGTTGCATCTTTTTTAATCCTTGTTCAGAGAAAATTATAAAAGATCAGGGAAAAATTTAGGAAAAAGGAAAATTCTGTGTTGTTTGATTGTTCTGTGCCTTCTTTTCCATCGTCCTTTCTTTTCAATTTGTTCCACTACGTCTCGACACGTCTTAGCTAGGAGCTGTGATTTATACTTTGGATCCGGATTGAACAGTCACTAATCGGCACTCGTTAATTGCTAATCCTTGCTGTCACATTGTGTGCCTACCCATAGCTCCACATATTCTTCTATCAGCACAGGTTCATGTTGCAACTATTACCCACGCTCAACAACTGATTGCTTCGCCATGTTTGGTTTCATCAAAATTGCCAAAAAAATTTAGAAAAATAAAGAAAAAAATTGTCAAAGTTTTTGCACGCTTTTCAGAGAACGTGTTGTATTTCTGTAGACCACATCCCACCTCAGTTGTCGGTGCCAATTTTTGTGGTTGCATCTTTTTTATCCTTATTCAGAGAAAATTATATAAAAAATAGTGAAAAAAAGTTTAATTCCTACTAGTTCCTTTTGGAAAAATCAGGGAAAAATTCAGAAAAAAGGAAAAATCCGTGTTATTTGCTTGTTCTGTGCGTTCTTTCCATCGTCCTTTGTTTTCACCTTGTTGCGCTACGTCTCGACACGTCTTAGCCAGCAGCTGTGAATTGTACTTTGGATCCAGATTGAACAATCGCTAATTTGCGCTTGTTAATTGCTAATCCTTACTGTCATATTGTGTGCCTACCCATATCTGCACATATTCTTCTATCAGCACAGGTTCATCTCGCAATTGTTACCCATGCTCAAAAACAGATTGTTTCGCCCTGTTTGGTTTCATCAGAATTGCCAAAAAAAATTCAGAAAAATAAAAATAGCAATTGTCAAAGTTTTTGCATGCTTTTCAGAGAACATGTTGTATTTCTGTAGACCACATCCCACCTCAGTTGTAGGTGCCAATTTTTGTGGTTGCATCTTTTTTTGTCCTTGTTCATAGCAAATTATAAAAAAAATAGTGAAAAAATAAAAAAAAGTTTGATTCGTACTAGTGCCTTTTGGAAAAATCAGGAAAAAATTGAGGAAAAAGGAAAAATCCGTGTTATTTGCTTGTTCTGTGCGTTCTTTCCATCGTCCTTTGTTTTCACCTTGTTGCACTACGTCTCGACACATCTTAGCCAGGAGCTGTGATATGTACTTTGGATCCAGATTGAACAATCGCTAATCGGCACTCGTTAATTGCTAATCCTTGCTGTCATATTGTGTGCCAACCCATTGCTCCACATATTCTTCTATCAACACAGGTTCATCTTGCAACTGTTACCCACGCTCAACAACAGATTGCTTCGCCCTATTTAGTTTCGTCAAAATTGCCAAAAAAATTCAGGAAAATGAAGAAAAAAAATTGTCAAAGTTTTTGCACGCTTTTCAGAGAACGTGCTGTATTTCTGTAGACCACATCCCAACTCAGTTGTAGGTGCCAATTTTTGTGGTTGCATCTTTTTTGATTCTTGTTCAGAGAAAATTATAAAAAAATAGTGAAAAAATAAGAAAGTTTGATTCCTACTAGTGCCTTTTGGAAAAATTTTGGAAAAATTCAGGAAAAAGGAAAAATCCGTGTTATTTGTTTGTTTTGTGCGTTCTTTCCATCGTCCTTTGTTTTCACCTTGCTGCACTACGTCTCGACACGTCTTAGCCAGCGGCTGTGATTTGTACTTTGAATCCGGATTGAACAATCGCTAATTTTCACCCTGTTCGGTTTCATCAAAATTGCCAAAAAAAATCAGAAAAATAAAGAAAAAAATTTTCAAAGTTTTTGTACGCTTCTCAGGGAACGTGTTGTATTTCTGTAGACCACATCCCACCTTAGTTGTAGGTGCCAATTTTTGTGGTTGCATCTTTTTTTATCCTTGTTCTGAGCAAATTATAAAAAAAATAGTGAAAAAATAAAAAAGTTTGATTCCTACTAGTGCCTTTTGAAGAAATATGGGAAAAATTTAGGAAAAAGGAAAAATCCACGTTATTTGCTTGTTTGTGCGTTCTTTTCATCGTCCTTTGTTTTCACCTTGTTACGCTATGCCTCGACACGTTTTAGCCAGTAGTTGTGATTTGTACTTTGGATCTGGATTGAACAGTCGCTAATCTGCACTCGTTAATTGCTAATCCTTGCTGTCATATTGTGTGCCTACCCATAGCTCCACATATTCTTCTATCAGCATAGGTTCATCTTGCAACTGTTACCCATGCTCAACAACAGATTGCTTCGCCCTATTTGGTTTCATCAAAATTGCCAAAAAAATTCAGAAAAATAAACAACAAAAATTGTCAAAGTTTTTGCACGCTTTTCAGAGAACGGTTTGTATTTCTGAAGACCACATCCCACCTTAGTTGTAGGTGCTAATTTTTGTGGTTGTATCTTTTTTTATCCTTGTTCAGAGAAAATTATAAAAAAATAGTGAAAAAATAAAAAAAAAGTTTGATTCCTACTAGTGCCTTTTGGAAAAATCAGGGAAAATTTAAGAAAAAGGAAAAATCCGTGTTATTTGATTGTTCTACGTGTTCTTTCCATCGTCCTTTGTTTTCATCTTATTGCACTACGTCTCGACACATCTTAGCCAGCAGCGATGATTTGCACTTTAGATCCGGATTGAACAATCGTTAATCTGCACTCGTTAATTGCTAATCCTTGCTGTCATATGGTATGCCTACCCATAGCTCCATATATTCTTTTATAAGGATAGCTTCATCTTGCAACTGTTACCCACGCTCAACAACAGATTGCTTCACATGTTTGGTTTGATCAAAATTGCCAAAAAATTCAGGAAAATGAAGAAAAAAATTGTCAAAGTTTTTGTACGCTTTTTAGAGAACGTGTTGTATTTCTGTAGACCACATCCCACCTCAGTTGTAGGTGCCAATTTTTGTGGTTGCATCTTTTTTGATCCTTATTTAGAGAAAATTATAAAAAAAATTGTGAAAAAATAAAAAAGTTTGATTCCTACTAGTGTCTTTTGGAAAAATCAGAGAAAAATTTACGAAAAAGGAAAAATTCGTGTTATTTGCTTGTTCTATGCGTTCTTTCCATCGTCCTTTGTTTTCACCTTGTTGCGCTACGTCTCGACACGTCTTAGCCAGTAGCTGTGATTTATACTTTGAATCCGGATTGAATAATCGCTAATCTGCGCTCGTTAATTGCTAATCCATGCTGTCATATTGTGTGCCTACCCATAGCACCATATATTCTTCTATCAGCACAGATTCATCTAGCGACTGTTACCCATGCTCGACAACAGATTGATTCGCCCTGTTTGGTTTCATCAAAATTGAAAAAAAAAATTCAGGAAAATAAAAAAAAAATTTGTCAAAGTTTTTGCACGCTTTTTCAGAGAACGTCCTGTATTTCTGTAGACCACATCCCACCTCAGTTGTAGGTGCCAATTTTTGTGGTTGCATCTTTTTTATCCATGTTCAGAGAATATTATAAAAAAATAGTGAAAAAATAAAAAATTTTGATTCCTACTAGTGTCTTTTGGAAAAATCAGAGAAAAATTTACGAAAAAGGAAAAATCTGTGTTATTTGCTTGTTCCATACGTTCTTTCCATCGTCCTTTGTTTTCACCTTGTTGCGCTACGTCTCCACACGTCTTAGCCAACAGCTGTGATTTGTACTTTGAATACAGGTTGAACAATCGCTAATCTGCACTCGTTAATTGCTAATCCTTCCTATCATATTGTGTGCCTACCCATAGCTCCACATATTCTTCTATCAGCACAGGTTCATCTTGCAACGGTTACCCACGCTCAACAACATATTGTCTCACCCTGTTTGGTTTCATCAAAATTGCCAAAAAATTCAGAAAAATAAAGAAAAAAATTGTCAAAGTTTTTGCACGCTTTTCAGAAAATGTGCTGTATTTCTGTAGACCACATCCCACCTCAGTTGTAGGTGCCAATTTTTGTGGTTGCATCTTTTTTTATCCATGTTTAGAGAATATTATAAAAAAAATAGTGAAAAAATAAAAAAGTTTGATTCCTACTAGTGTCTTTTGGAAAAATTTTATAAAAATTCAGGAAAAAGGAAAAATTCGTGTTATTTGCTTGTTCTGTGCGTTCTTTCCATCGTCCTTTGTTTTCACCTTGTTGCGCTACGTCTCGACACGTCTTAGCCAGCAGCTGTGATTTGTACTTTGGATCCAGATTGAACAATCGCTAATCTGCACTCGTTAATAGCTAATCCTTGCTGTCATATTGTGTGCCTACCCATAGCTCCACATATTCTTCTATCAGCACAGGTTCATCTTGCAACGGTTACCCACGCTCAACAACAGATTGCCTCACCCTGTTTGGTATCATCAAAATTGCCAAAAAATTCAGGAAAATAAAGAAAAAAATTGTCAAAGTTTTTGCACGCTTTTCAGAAAACGTGCTGTATTTCTGTAGACCACATCCCACCTCAGTTGTAGGTGCTAATTTTTGTGGTTGCATCTATTTTTATCCATGTTCAGAGAATATTATAAAAAAATAGTGAAAAAATAAAAAAAGTTTGATTCCTACTAGTGCCTTTTGGAAAAATTTTGTAAAAATTCAGGAAAAAGGAAAAATCCGTGTTATTTGCTTGTTCTGTGCGTTCTTTACATCGTCCTTTGTTTTTACCTTGTTGCGCTACGTCTCGACACGTCTTAGCCAGCAGCTGTGATTTGTACTTTGGATCCGGATTGAACAATCGCTAATCTGCACTCGTTAATTGCTAATACTTGCGTCATATTGCGTACCTACCCATAGCTCCAGATATTCTTGTATCAGCATAGGTTCATCTTGGAACTGTTACCCACACTCAACAAAAGATTGCTTCGCCATGTTTGGTTTCATCAAAATTGCCAAAAAAATTCAAGAAAATAAAGAAAAAAATTTGTCAAAGTTTTTGCACGCTTTTTAGAGAACGTGCTGTATTTCTGTAGACCACATCCTACCTCAGTTGTAGGTGCCAATTTTTGTGGTTGCATCTTTTTATCCATGTTCAGAGAAAATTATAAAAAAATAGTGAAAAAATTAAAAAGTTTGATTTCTACTAGTGTCTTTTGGAAAAATCAGGGAAAAAATTAGGAAAAAGAAAAAATCCGTGTTATTTGCTTGTTCTGTGCGTTCTTTCCATCGTCCTTTGTTTTCACCTTGTTGCGCTACGTCTCCACACGTCTTAGCCAGCAGCTGTGATTTGTACTTTGGATCCGGATTGAACAATCGCTAATCTGCACTCGTTAATTGCTAATCCTTGCTGTCATATTGTGTGTCCACCCATAGCTCCACATATTCTTCTATCAGTACATGTTCATCTTGCAACGGTTACCCACGCTCAACAACAAATTGCCTCGTGCTGTTTGGTTTCATCAAAATTGCCAAAAAATTCAGGAAAATAAAGAAAAAAATTATCAAAGTTTTTGCACGCTTTTCAGAGAACGTGCTGTATTTCTGTAGACCACATCCCACCTCAGTTGTACTTGCCAATTTTTGTGGTTGCATCTTTTTTGATCCAAGTTTAGAGAAAATTATAAATAAATAGTGAAAAAATAAAAAAGTTTGATTCGTACTAGTGCCTTTTGGAAAAATTTTGGAAAAATTCAGGAAAAAGGAAAAATCCGTGTTATTTGCTTGTTCTGTGCGTTCTTTCCATCATCCTTTGTTTTCACCTTGTTGCGCTATGTCTCCACACGTCTTAGCCAGCAGCTGTGATTTGTACTTTGGATCTGGGTTGAACAGTCGCTAATCGACACTCGTTAATTGCTAATCCTTGCTGTCATATTGTGTGCCTACCCATAGCTCCACATATTCTTCTATCAGCACAGGTTCATCTTGCAACTGTTACCCACGCTCAACAACAGATTGCTTCGTCATGTTTGGTTTCATCAAAATTGCCAAAAAAATTTAGGAAAATAAAGAAAAAAAATTGTTAAAGTTTTTGCATGCTTTTCAGAGAACGTGCTGTATTTCTATAGACCACATCCCACCTCAGTTGTAGGTGCCAATTTTTGTGGTTGCATCTTTTTTTATCCTTGTTCAAAGAAAATTATATAAAAAATAGTGAAAAAATAAAAAAGTTTCATTCCGACTAGTGCCTTTTGGAAAAATCAAGAAAAAATTCAGGAAAAAGAAAAAATCTATGTTATTTTCTTGTTCTGTGCGTTCTTTTCATCGTACTTTGTTTTCACCTTGTTGCGCTACGTCTCGACACGTCTTAGCTAGCAGCTGTGATTTGTACTTTGGATCCGGATTGAACAATCACTAATCTGCGCTCGTTAATTGCTAATCCTTGCTGTCATATTGTGTGTCTACCCATATCTCCACATATTCTTCTATCAGCACAAATTCATCTTGCAACTGTTACCCATGCTCAATAACAGATTGCTTCACCCTATTTGGTTTCATCAAAATTGCCAAAAAAATTCAGGAAAATAAAGAAAAAAAATTGTCAAAGTTTTTGCACGCTTTTCAGAGAACGTGTTGTATTTCTATAGACCACATCCCACCTCAGTTGTAGGTGCCACTTTTTGTGGTAGCATATTTTTTGATCCTTGTTCAGAGCAAATTATAAAAAAATAGTGAAAAAATAAAAAAAGTTTGATTCCTACTAGTGCCTTTTGGAAAAATTAGAGAAAAATTCAGCAAAAAGGAAAAATTCGTGTTATTTGCTTGTTCTGTGCGTTCTTTCCTTCGTCCTTTGTTTTCACCTTGTTACGCTACGCCTCGACACGTCTTAGCCAGCAGCTGTGATTAGTACTTTGGATCCGGATTGAACAGTCGCTAATCGGCACTCGTTAATTGCTAATCCTTGCTGTCATATTGTGTGCCTACCCATAGCTCCACATATTCTTCTATCAGCACAGGTTCATCTCGCAACTGTTACCCACGCTCAACAACAGATTGCTTCTCCATGTTTGGTTTCATCAAAATTGCCAAAAAAATTCAGGAAAATAAAGAAAAAAAATTGTCAAAGTTTTTGCACGCTTTTCAGAGAACGTGCTGTATTTCTGTAGACCACATCCCACCTCAGTTGTAGGTGCCAATTTTTGTGGTTGCATCTTTTTTATCCTTGTTCAGAGAAAATTATATAAAAAATAGTGAAAAAATAAAAAAGTTTCATTCCTACTAGTGCCTTTTGCAAAAATCAGGAAAAAATTCAGAAAAAAGGAAAAATCCGTGTTATTTGCTTGTTCTGTGCGTTCTTTCCATCGTCCTTTGTTTTCACCTTGTTGCACTACGTCTCGACACGTCTTAGCCAGGAGCTATGATTTGTATTTTAGATCCGGATTGAACAGTCGCTAATCGGCACTCGTTAATTGCTAATCCTTGTTGTCATATTGTGTGCCTACACATTGCTCCACATATTCTTCTATCAGCACAGGTTCATCTTGCAACTGTTACCCACACTCAACAACAGATTGCTTCGCCCTGTTTAGTTTCATCAAAATTGCCAAAAAAAATTCAGGAAAATAAAGAAAAAAAATTATCAAAGTTTTTGCACGCTTTTCAAAGAATGTGTTGTATTTCTGTAGACCACATCCCAACTCAGTTGTAGGTGCCAATTTTTGTGGTTGCATCTTTTTTTATCCTTGTTCAGAGAAAATTATAAAAAAAAATAGTGAAAAAATAAAAAAAGTTTGATTCCTACTAGTGCCTTTTGATGAAATCAGCGAAAAATTCAGGAAAAAGGAAAAATCCGTGTTATTTGCTTGTTCTGTGCGTTTTATCCATCGTCCTTTGTTTTCACCTTGTTGCAGTACGTCTCGACACGCCTTAGCCAGGAGCTGTGATTTATACTGTGGATTTGGATTGAACAGTCGCTAATATGCACTCGTTAATTGCTAATCCTTGCTGTCATATTGTGTGCCTACCCATAGCTCCACATATTCTTCTATCAGCACAAGTTCATTTTGCAACTGTTACCCATGCTCAACAACAGATTGCTTCGTCCTGTTTGGTTTCATCAAAATTGCCAAAAAAATCAGAAAAATAAAGAAAAAAATTTTCAAAGTTTTTGTACGCTTTTCAGAGAACGTGCTATATTTCTGTAGACCACATCCCACCTCAGTTGTAGGTGCCACTTTTTGTGGTTGCATATTTTTTATCCTTGTTTAGAGCAAATTATAAAAAAATAGTGAAAAAATAAAAAAGTTTGATTCCTACTAGTGCCTTTTGGAAAAATTAGGGAAAAATTCAGGAAAAAGGAAAAATTCGTGTTATTTGCTTATTCTGTGCGTTCTTTCCATCGTCCTTTGTTTTCACCTTGTTACGCTACGCCTCGACACGTCTTAGCCAGCAGCTGTGATTTGTACTTTGGATCCGGGTTGAACAGTCGCTAATCGACACTCGTTAATTGCTAATCCTTGTTGTCATATTGTGTGCCTACCCATAGCTCCACTTATTCTTCTATCAGCACAGGTTTATCTTGCAACTGTTACCCACGCTCAACAACAGATTGCTTCGTCATGTTTGGTTTCATCAAAATTGCCAAAAAAATTTAGGAAAATAAAGAAAAAAAATTGTTAAAGCTTTTGCACGCTTTACAGAGAACGTGCTGTATTTCTGTAGATCACATCCCACCTCAGTTGTAGGTGCCAATTTTTGTGGTTGCATCTTTTTTTATCCTTGTTCAGAGAAAATTATATAAAAATAGAGAAAAAATAAAAAAGTTTCATTCCTACTAGTGCCTTTTGGAAAAATCAAGAAAAAATTCAGGAAAAAGGAAAAATCTGTGTTATTTTCTTGTTCTGTGCGTTCTTTTCATCGTACTTTGTTTTCACCTTGTTGCGCTACGTCTCGACACGTCTTAGCTAGCAGCTGTGATTTGTACTTTGGATCCGGATTGAACAATCACTAATCTGCGCTCGTTAATTGCTAATCCTTACTGTCATATTGTGTGCCTACCCATATCTCCACATATTCTTCTATCAGCACAAGTTCATCTTGCAACTGTTACCCATGCTCAATAACAGATTGCTTCACCCTGTTTGGTTTCATCAAAATTGCCAAAAAAATTCAGGAAAATAAAGAAAGAAAATTATCAAAGTTTTTGCACGCTTTTCAGAGAATGTTTTGTATTTCTGTAGACCACATCTCACCCCAGTTGTAGGTGCCAACTTTTGTGGTTGCATCTTTTTTTATCCTTGTTCAGAGAAAATTATAAAAGATCAGGGAAAAATTTAGGAAAAAGGAAAAATCTGTGTTATTTGCTTATTCTGTGCGTTCCTTCCATCGTCCTTTGTTTTCACCTTGTTGCGCTACGTCTCGACACGTCTTAGCCAGCAGCTATGATTTGTACTTTGGATCCGGATTGAACAATCGCTAATCTGCGCTCGTTAATTGCTAATCCTTGCTGTCATATTGTGTGCCTACCCATATCTCCACATATTCTTCTATCAGTACAGGTTCATCTTGCAACTGTTACCCACGCTCAACAACAGATTGCTTCGCCCTGTTTAGTTTCATCAAAATTGCCAAAAAATTTCAGGAAAATAAAGGAAAAAATTATCAAAGTTTTTGCACGCTTTTTAGAGAACGTGCTGTATTTCTGTAGACCACATCCCAACTCAGTTGTAGGTGCCAAATTTTGTGGTTGCATCTTTTTTGATCCTTGTTCAGAGAAAATTATAAAAAAATAGTGAAAAAATAAAAAAGTTTGATTCCTACTAGTGCCTTTTGAAGAAATTAGGGAAAAATTCAGGAAAAAGGAAAAATCCATGTTATTTGCTTGTTTTGAGCGTTCTTTTCATCGTCCTTTGTTTTCACCTTGTTACGCTACGCCTTGACACGTCTTAGCCAGCAGCTGTGATTTGTACTTTGGATCCGGATTGAACAGTCGCTAATCTGCACTCGTTAATTGCTAATCCTTGCTATCATATTGTGTGCCTACCCATTGCTCCACATATTCTTCTATCAGTACAGGTTCATCTTGTAACTGTTACCCACGCTCAACAACAGATTGCTTCGCCCTGTTTAGTTTCATCAAAATTGCCAAAAAATTTTAGGAAAATAAAGAAAAAAATTGTTAAAGTTTTTGCACGCTTTTTAGAGAACGTGTAGTATTTCTGTAGACCACATCCCAACTTAGTTGTAGGTGCCAATTTTTGTGGTTGCATCTTTTTTTATCCTTGTTCAGAGAAAATTATAAAAAAATAGTGAAAAAATAAAAAAGTTTGATTCCTACTACTGCCTTTTGAAGAAATTAGGGAAAAATTCAGGAAAAAGGAAAAATTCATGTTATTTGCTTGTTTTGTGCGTTCTTTTCATCGTCCTTTGTTTTCACCTTGTTACGCTACGCCTCGACACGTCTTAGCCAGTAGCTGTGATTTGTACTTTGGATCCGGATTGAACAGTCGCGAATCTACACTCGTTAATTGCTAATCCTTGCTGTCATATTGTATGCCTACCCATAGCTCCACATATTCTTCTATCAGCACAGGTTCATCTTGCAACTGTTACCCATGCTCAACAACAGATTGCTTCGCCCTGTTTGGTTTCATCAAAATTGCCAAAAAAATTCAGGAAAATAAAGAAAAAAATTGTCAAAGTTTTTGCACGCTTTTCAGAGAACATTTTGTATTTCTGTAGACCACATCCCACCTCAGTTGTAGGTGCCAATTTTTGTGGTTGCATCTTTTTTAATCCTTGTTCAGAGAAAATTATAAAAGATCAGGGAAAAATTTAGGAAAAAGGAAAATTCCGTGTTGTTTGATTGTTCTGTGCCTTCTTTTCCATCGTCCTTTCTTTTCAATTTGTTCCACTACGTCTCGACACGTCTTAGCTAGGAGCTGTGATTTATACTTTGGATCCGGATTGAACAGTCACTAATCGGCACTCGTTAATTGCTAATCCTTGCTGTCACATTGTGTGCCTACCCATAGCTCCACATATTCTTCTATCAGCACAGGTTTATGTTGCAACTATTACCCACGCTCAACAACTGATTGCTTCGCCATGTTTGGTTTCATCAAAATTGCCAAAAAAATTTAGAAAAATAAAGAAAAAAAATTGTCAAAGTTTTTGCACGCTTTTCAGAGAACGTGTTGTATTTCTGTAGACCACATCCCACCTCAGTTGTCGGTGCCAATTTTTGTGGTTGCATCTTTTTTATCCTTATTCAGAGAAAATTATATAAAAAATAGTGAAAAAAAGTTTCATTCCTACTAGTTCCTTTTGGAAAAATCAGGGAAAAATTCAGAAAAAAAGGAAAAATCCGTGTTATTTGCTTGTTCTGTGCGTTCTTTCCATCGTCCTTTGTTTTCACCTTGTTGCGCTACGTCTCGACACGTCTTAGCCAGCAGCCGTGAATTGTACTTTGGATCCAGATTGAACAATCGCTAATTTGCGCTTGTTAATTGCTAATCCTTACTGTCATATTGTGTGCCTACCCATATCTGCACATATTCTTCTATCAGCACAGGTTCATCTCGCAATTGTTACCCATGCTCAAAAACAGATTGTTTCGCCCTGTTTGGTTTCATCAGAATTGCCAAAAAAATTCAAAAAAATAAAAATAGCAATTGTCAAAGTTTTTGCATGCTTTTCAGAGAACATGTTGTATTTCTGTAGACCACATCCCACCTCAGTTGTAGGTGCCAATTTTTGTGGTTGCATCTTTTTTTGTCCTTGTTCATAGCAAATTATAAAAAAAATAGTGAAAAAATAAAAAAAAGTTTGATTCGTAC
Source organism: Saccharum spontaneum (assembly GCA_022457205.1). NCBI lineage: Eukaryota > Viridiplantae > Streptophyta > Magnoliopsida > Poales > Poaceae > Saccharum > Saccharum spontaneum. Next base: position 78,171 of record JAKOGQ010000446.1, read on the forward strand.
TAGTGCCTTTTGGAAAAATCAGGAAAAAATTGAGGAAAAAGGAAAAATCCGTGTTATTTGCTTGTTCTGTGCGTTCTTTCCATCGTCCTTTGTTTTCACCTTGTTGCACTACGTCTCGACACGTCTTAGCCAGGAGCTGTGATATGTACTTTGGATCCAGATTGAACAATCGCTAATCGGCACTCGTTAATTGCTAATCCTTGCTGTCATATTGTGTGCCAACCCATTGCTCCACATATTCTTCTATCAACACAGGTTCATCTTGCAACTGTTACCCACGCTCAACAACAGATTGCTTCGCCCTATTTAGTTTCGTCAAAATTGCCAAAAAAATTCAGGAAAATGAAGAAAAAAAATTGTCAAAGTTTTTGCACGCTTTTCAGAGAACGTGCTGTATTTCTGTAGACCACATCCCAACTCAGTTGTAGGTGCCAATTTTTGTGGTTGCATCTTTTTTGATTCTTGTTCAGAGAAAATTATAAAAAAATAGTGAAAAAATAAGAAAGTTTGATTCCTACTAGTGCCTGTTGGAAAAATTTTGGAAAAATTCAGGAAAAAGGAAAAATCCGTGTTATTTGTTTGTTTTGTGCGTTCTTTCCATCGTCCTTTGTTTTCACCTTGCTGCGCTACGTCTCGACACGTCTTAGCCAGCGGCTGTGATTTGTACTTTGAATCCGGATTGAACAATCGCTAATTTTCACTCGTTAATTGCTAATCCTTACTGTCATATTGTGTGCCTACCCATTGCTCCACTTATTCTTCTATCAGCACAGGTTCATCTTGCAACTGTTACCCACGCTCAACAACAAATTGCTTCGCCCTGTTTAGTTTCATCAAAATTGCCAAAAAAATTCAGGAAAATAAAGAAAAAAAATTCAAAGTTTTTGTTTGCTTTTCAGAGAACGTGGTGTATTTCTGTAGACCACATCCCACCTCAGTTGTAGGTGCCAATTTTTGTGGTTGTATCTTTTTTTATCCTTGTTCAGAGCAAATTATAAAAAAATAGTGAAAAAATAAAAAAGTTTGATTCCTAGTGGTGGCTTTTGCAAAAATCAGGGAAAAATTCAAGAAAAAGGAAAAATCCGTGTTATTTGCTTGTTCTGTGCGTTCTTTCCATCGTTCTTTGTTTTCACCTTGTTACGCTACGTTCGACACGTCTTAGGCAACAGCTGTGATTTGTACTTTGAATCCGGATTGAACCGTCGCTAATCTGCACTCGTTAATTGCTAATCCTTGTTGTCATATTGTGTGCCTACCCATAGCTCCACATATTCTTCTATCAGCACAAGTTCATCTTGCAACTGTTACCCATGCGCAACAACAGATTGCTTCGCCCGGTTTAGTTTCATCAAAATTACCAAAAAAATTAAGGAAAATAAAGAAAAAAATTGTCAAAGTTTTTGCACGCTTTTCAGAGAACGTTTTGTATTTCTGTAGACCACATCCCACCTTAGTTGTAGGTGCCAATTTTTGTGGTTGCATCTTTTTTTATCCTTGTTTAGAGCAAATTATAAAAAAATAGTAAAAAATAAAAAAGTTTGATTCCTACTAGTGCCTTTTGGAAAAATCAGGAAAACATTCAGGAGAAAGGAAAAATCTATGTTATTTGCTTGTTCTGTGCGTTCTTTCCATCGTCCTTTGTTTTCACCTTGTTGCACTAAGTCTCGACACGTCTTAGCCAGGAGCTGTGATTTGTACTTTAGATCCGGATTGAACATTCGCTAATCGACACTCGTTAATTGCTAATCCTTGCTGTCATATTGTGTATCTACCCATTGCTCCACATATTCTTCTATCAGCACAGGTTCATCTTGCAACTGTTACCCACGCTCAACAACAGATTGCTTCGCCCTGTTTAGTTTCATCAAAATTGTCAAAAAAATTAAGGAAAATAAAGAAAAAAAATTGTCAAAGTTTTTGCACGCTTTTCAGAGAACGTGCTGTATTTCTGTAGACCACATCCCAACTCAGTTGTAGGTGCCAATTTTTGTGGTTGCATCTTTTTTGATCCTTGTTCAGAGAAAAATATAAAAAAATAGTGAAAAAATAAAAAAGTTTGATTCCTACTAGTGCCTTTTGGAAAAATTCAGGAAAAAGAAAAAATCCGTGTTATTTTCTTGTTCTGTGCGTTCTTTCCATCGTCCTTTGTTTTCACCTTGTTGCGCTACGTCTTGACACGTCTTAGCCACCAACTGTGATTTGTTCTTTGGATCCGGATTGAACAATCGCTAATCTGCACTCGTTAATTGCTAATCCTTGCTGTCATATTGTGTGCCTACCTATTGCTCCACATATTCTTCTATCAGCATAGGTTCGTCTTGCAACTGTTACCCACGCTCAACAACAGATTGCTTCACCCTGTTTAGTTTCATCAAAATTGCCAAAAAAAATCAGAAAAATAAAGAAAAAAATTATCAAAGTTTTTGCACGCTTTTCAGAGAACGTGTTGTATTTCTGTAGAACACATCCTAGCTTAGTTGTAGGTGCCAATTTTTGTAGTTACATCTTTTTTGATCTTTGTCCAGAGAAAATTATAAAAAAATAGTGAAAAAATAAAATAGTTTGATTCCTACTAGTGCCTTTTGATGAAATCAGGGAAAAATTCTAGAAAAAGGAAAAATTCGTGTTATTTGCTTGTTCTCTGCATTCTTTCCATCGCCTTTTGTTTTCACCTTGTTACGCTACGCCTCGACACGTCTTAGCCAGTAGCTGTGATTTGTACTTTGGATCCGGATTGAATAGTCGCTAATCTACACTCGTTAATTGCTAATCCTTGCTGTCATATTGTGTGCCTACCTATTGCTCCACATATTCTTCTATCAGCATAGGTTCGTCTTGCAACTGTTACCCACGCTCAGCAACAGATTGCTTCGCCCTGTTTAGTTTCATCAAAATTGCCAAAAAAATCAGAAAAATAAAGAAAAAATTATCAAAGTTTTTGCACGCTTTTCAGAGAACGTGTTGTATTTCTGTAGAACACATCCTAGCTCAGTTGTAGGTGCCAATTTTTGTAGTTGCATCTTTTTTTATCTTTGTCCAGAGAAAATTATAAAAAAATAGTGAAAAAATAAAATAGTTTGATTTCTACTAGTGCCTTTTGATGAAATTAGGGAAAAATTCTAGAAAAAGGAAAAATCTGTGTTATTTGCTTGTTCTCTGCATTCTTTCCATCGTCTTTTGTTTTCACCTTGTTACGCTACGCCTCGACACGTCTTAGCCAGTAGCTGTGATTTGTACTTTGGATCCGGATTGAATAGTCACTAATCTACACTCGTTAATTGCTAATCCTTGCTGTCATATTATGTGCCTACCCATTGCTATACATATTCTTCTATCAGCACAGGTTCATCTTGCAACTATTACCCACACTCAACAATAGATTGCTTTGCCCTGTTTGGTTTCATCAAAATTGCCAAAACAATTCAGGAAAATAAAGAAAAAAAATTATCAAAGTTTTTGCACGCTTTTCAGAGAACGTTTTGTATTTGTGTAGACCACATCCCACCTCAGTTGTAGGTGCCTATTTTTGTGGTTGTATCTTTTTTGATCCTTTTTCAGAGAAAATTATAAAAAAATAGTGAGAAATTAAAAAAGTTTGATTCCTACTAGTGCCTTTTGGAAAAATCAGGGAAAAATTCAAAAAAAAGGAAACATCCGTGTTATTTGATTGTTCTGTGTGTTCTTTTCCATTGAACTTTGTTTTCACCTTGTTGCACAACGTCTTGACACGTCTTAGTCAGGAGCTGTGATTTGTACTTTGGATCCGGATTGAACAGTCGCTAATCGGCACTCGTTAATTGCTAATCCTTGCTGTCATATTGTGTGCCTACCCATAGCTCCACATATTCTTCTATCAGCACAGGTTCATCTTGCAACTGTTACCCACGCTCAACAACAAATTGCTTCGCTATGTTTGGTTTCATCAAAATTGCCAAAAAAAATTAGGAAAATAAAGAAAAAAATTGTCAAAGTTTTTGCACGCTTTTCAGAGAACGTGCTATATTTCTGTAGACCACATCCCACCTCAGTTGTACGTGCCAATTTTTGTGGTTGCATCTTTTTTTATCCCTATTCAGAGAAAATTATATAAAAAATAGTGAAAAAGTAAAAAAGTTTCATTCCTAATAGTGCTTTTTGGAAAAATCAGGAAAAAATTCAGAAAAAAAGGAAAAATCCGTGTTATTTGCTTGTTCTGTGCGTTCTTTCCATCGTCCTTTGTTTTCACCTTGTTGCGCTACGTCTCGATACGTCTTAGCCAGCAGCAGTGATTTGTACTTTGGATCTAGATTGAACAATCGCTAATCTGCGCTCGTTAATTGCTAATCCTTTCTGTCATATTGTGTGCCTACCCATAGCTCCACATTTCTTCTATCAGCACAGGTTCGTCTTGCAACTGTTACCCACGCTCAAAAACAGATTGCTTTGCCCTGTTTGGTTTCATCAAAATTGCCAAAAAATTCAGGAAAATAAAGAAAAAAAATTGTCAAAGTTTTTACACGCTTTTCAAAGAACGTGCTGTATTTCTGTAGACCACATCCCACCTCAGTTGTAGGTGCCAATTTTTGTGGTTGCATCTTTTTTATCCTTGTTCTGAGCAAATTATAAAAAAATAGTGAAAAAATAAAAAAGTTTGATTCCTACTAGTGCCTTTTGGAAAAATTAGGAAAAAATTCAGGAAAAAGGAAAAATCTGTTTTATTTGCTTGTTCTGTGCGTTCTTTCCATCGTCCTTTGTTTTCACCTTGTTGCGCTACATCTCGACACGTCTTAGCCAGCAGCTGTGATTTGTACTTTGGATCCGGATTGAACAATCGCTAATCTGCACTCGTTAATTGCTAATCCTTGCTGTCATATTTTGTGCCTACCTATTGCTCCACATATTCTTCTATCAGCACAAGTTCATCTTGCAACTGTTACCCACGCTCAACAACAGATTGCTTCACCCTGTTCGGTTTCATCAAAATTGCCAAAAAAAATCAGAAAAATAAAGAAAAATATTTTCAAAGTTTTTGTACGCTTCTCAGGGAACGTGTTGTATTTCTGTAGACCACATCCCACCTTAGTTGTAGGTGCCAATTTTTGTGGTTGCATCTTTTTTTATCCTTGTTCTGAGCAAATTATAGAAAAAATAGTGAAAAAATAAAAAAGTTTGATTCCTACTAGTGCCTTTTGAAGAAATCAGGGAAAAATTTAGGAAAAAGGAAAAATCCACGTTATTTGCTTGTTTGTGCGTTCTTTTCATCGTCCTTTGTTTTCACCTTGTTACGCTATGCCTCGACACGTTTTAGCCAGTAGTTGTGATTTGTACTTTGGATCCGGATTGAACAGTCGCTAATCTGCACTCGTTAATTGCTAATCCTTGCTGTCATATTGTGTGCCTACCCATAGCTCCACATATTCTTCTATCAGCATAGGTTCATCTTGCAACTGTTACCCATGCTCAACAACAGATTGCTTCGCCCTATTTGGTTTCATCAAAATTGCCAAAAAAATTCAGGAAAATAAACAACAAAAATTGTCAAAGTTTTTGCACGCTTTTCAGAGAACGGTTTGTATTTCTGAAGACCACATCCCACCTTAGTTGTAGGTGCTAATTTTTGTGGTTGTATCTTTTTTGATCCTTGTTCAGAGAAAATTATAAAAAAATAGTGAAAAAATAAAAAAAAGTTTGATTCCTACTAGTGCCTTTTGGAAAAATCAGGGAAAATTTAAGAAAAAGGAAAAATCCGTGTTATTTGATTGTTCTATGTGTTCTTTCCATCGTCCTTTGTTTTCATCTTATTGCACTACGTCTCGACACATCTTAGCCAGCAGCGATGATTTGCACTTTAGATCCGGATTGAACAATCGTTAATCTGCACTCGTTAATTGCTAATCCTTGCTGTCATATGGTATGCCTACCCATAGCTCCACATATTCTTTTATAAGGATAGCTTCATCTTGCAACTGTTACCCACGCTCAACAACAGATTGCTTCACATGTTTGGTTTGATCAAAATTGCCAAAAAATTCAGGAAAATGAAGAAAAAAATTGTCAAAGTTTTTGTACGCTTTTCAGAGAACGTGTTGTATTTCTGTAGACCACATCCCACCTCAGTTGTAGGTGCCAATTTTTGTGGTTGCATCTTTTTTGATCCTTATTTAGAGAAAATTATAAAAAAAATTGTGAAAAAATAAAAAAGTTTGATTCCTACTAGTGTCTTTTGGAAAAATCAGAGAAAAATTTACGAAAAAGGAAAAATTCGTGTTATTTGCTTGTTCTATGCGTTCTTTCCATCGTCCTTTGTTTTCACCTTGTTGCGCTACGTCTCGACGCGTCTTAGCCAGTAGCTGTGATTTGTACTTTGAATCCGGATTGAATAATCGCTAATCTGCGCTCGTTAATTGCTAATCCATGCTGTCATATTGTGTGCCTACCCATAGCACCATATATTCTTCTATCAGCACAGATTCATCTAGCGACTGTTACCCATGCTCGACAACAGATTGATTCGCCCTGTTTGGTTCCATCAAAATTGATAAAAAAATTCAGGAAAATAAAGAAAAAAATTTGTCAAAGTTTTTGTACGCTTTTTCAGAGAACGTCCTGTATTTCTGTAGACCACATCCCACCTCAGTTGTAGGTGCCAATTTTTGTGGTTGCATCTTTTTTATCCATGTTCAGAGAATATTATAAAAAAATAGTGAAAAAATAAAAAATTTTGATTCCTACTAGTGTCTTTTGGAAAAATCAGAGAAAAATTTACGAAAAAGGAAAAATCTGTGTTATTTGCTTGTTCCATACGTTCTTTCCATCGTCCTTTGTTTTCACCTTGTTGCGCTACGTCTCCACACGTCTTAGCCAACAGCTGTGATTTGTACTTTGAATACAGATTGAACAATCGCTAATCTGCACTCGTTAATTGCTAATCCTTCCTATCATATTGTGTGCCTACCCATAGCTCCACATATTCTTCTATCAGCACAGGTTCATCTTGCAACGGTTACCCACGCTCAACAACATATTGTCTCACCCTGTTTGGTTTCATCAAAATTGCCAAAAAATTCAGAAAAATAAAGAAAAAAATTGTCAAAGTTTTTGCACGCTTTTCAGAAAATGTGCTGTATTTCTGTAGACCAGATCCCACCTCAGTTGTAGGTGCCAATTTTTGTGGTTGCATCTTTTTTTATCCATGTTTAGAGAATATTATAAAAAAAATAGTGAAAAAATAAAAAAGTTTGATTCCTACTAGTGTCTTTTGGAAAAATTTTATAAAAATTCAGGAAAAAGGAAAAATTCGTGTTATTTGCTTGTTCTGTGCGTTCTTTCCATCGTCCTTTGTTTTCACCTTGTTGCGCTACGTCTCGACACGTCTTAGCCAGCAGCTGTGATTTGTACTTTGGATCCAGATTGAACAATCGCTAATCTGCACTCGTTAATAGCTAATCCTTGCTGTCATATTGTGCGCCTACCCATAGCTCCACATATTCTTCTATCAGCACAGGTTCATCTTGCAACGGTTACCCACGCTCAACAACAGATTGCCTCACCCTGTTTGGTATCATCAAAATTGCCAAAAAATTCAGGAAAATAAAGAAAAAAATTGTCAAAGTTTTTGCACGCTTTTCAGAAAACGTGCTGTATTTCTGTAGACCGCATCCCACCTCAGTTGTAGGTGCTAATTTTTGTGGTTGCATCTATTTTTATCCATGTTCAGAGAATATTATAAAAAATAGTGAAAAAATAAAAAAGTTTGATTCCTACTAGTGCCTTTTGGAAAAATTTTGTAAAAATTCAGGAAAAAGGAAAAATCCGTGTTATTTGCTTGTTCTGTGCGTTCTTTACATCGTCCTTTGTTTTTACCTTGTTGCGCTACGTCTCGACACGTCTTAGCCAGCAGCTGTGATTTGTACTTTGGATCCGGATTGAACAATCGCTAATCTGCACTCGTTAATTGCTAATACTTGCGTCATATTGCGTACCTACCCATAGCTCCACATATACTTGTATCAGCATAGGTTCATCTTGGAACTGTTACCCACACTCAACAAAAGATTGCTTCGCCATGTTTGGTTTCATCAAAATTGCTAAAAAAATTCAAGAAAATAAAGAAAAAAATTTGTCAAAGTTTTTGCACGCTTTTTAGAGAACGTGCTGTATTTCTGTAGACCACATCCTACCTCAGTTGTAGGTGCCAATTTTTGTGGTTGCATCTTTTTTATCCATGTTCAGAGAAAATTATAAAAAAATAGTGAAAAAATTAAAAAGTTTGATTTCTACTAGTGTCTTTTGGAAAAATCAGGGAAAAAATTAGGAAAAAGAAAAAATCCGTGTTATTTGCTTGTTCTGTGCGTTCTTTCCATCCTCCTTTGTTTTCACCTTGTTGCGCTACGTCTCCACACGTCTTAGCCAGCAGCTGTGATTTGTACTTTGGATCTGGATTGAACAATCGCTAATCTGCACTCGTTAATTGCTAATCCTTGCTGTCATATTGTGTGTCCACCCATAGCTCCACATATTCTTCTATCAGTACATGTTCATCTTGCAACAGTTACCCACGCTCAACAACAAATTGCTTCGTGCTGTTTGGTTTCATCAAAATTGCCAAAAAATTCAGGAAAATAAAGAAAAAAATTATCAAAGTTTTTGCACGCTTTTCAGAGAACGTGCTGTATTTCTGTAGACCACATCCCACCTCAGTTCTACTTGCCAATTTTTGTGGTTGCATCTTTTTTGATACAAGTTTAGAGAAAATTATAAATAAATAGTGAAAAAATAAAAAAGTTTGATTCGTACTAGTGCCTTTTGGAAAAATTTTGGAAAAATTCAGGAAAAAGGAAAAATCCGTGTTATTTGCTTGTTCTGTGCGTTCTTTCCATCATCCTTTGTTTTCACCTTGTTGCGCTATGTCTCCACACGTCTTAGCCAGCAGCTGTGATTTGTACTTTGGATCCGGATTGAACAATCGCTAATCTGCACTCGTTAATGCTAATCCTTGCTGTCATATTGTGTGCCTACCCATAGCTCCACATATTCTTCTATCAGCACAGGTTCATCTTGCAACGGTTACCCATGCTCAACAACATATTGCTTCGCCCTGATTGGTTTCATCAAAATTGCCAAAAAAATTCAGGAAAATAAAGAAAAAAAAATGTCAAAGTTTTTGCACGCTTTTCAGAGAACGTGCTGTATTTATGTAGACCACATCCCACCTCAGTTGTAGGTGTCAATTTTTGTGGTTGCATCTTTTTTTATCCATGTTCAGAGAAAATTATAAAAAAAATAGTGAAAAAAATAAAAAAGTTTGATTCCTACTGGTGCCTTTTGGAAAAATCAGGAAAAAGGAAAAATCCGTGTTATTTGCTTGTTCTTTGCGTTGTTTCTATCGTGCTTTGTTTTCACCATGTTGCGCTACATCTCGATATGTCTTAGCCAGCAGCGATGATTTGCACTTTAGATCCGGATTGAACAATCGTTAATCTGCACTCGTTAATTGCTAATCCTTGCTGTCATATTGTAGTCCTACCCATACCTCCACATATTCTTCTATCAGGATAGGTTCATCTTGCAACTGTTACCCACGCTCAATAACAGATTGCTTCACCCTGTTTGGTTTGATCAAAATTGCCAAAAAATTTAGGAAAATGAAGAAAAAAAATTGTTAAACTTTTTGCACGCTTTTCAGAGAACGTGCTGTATTTCTGTAGGCCACATCCCACCTCATTTGTAGGTGCCAATTTTTGTGGTTGCATCTTTTTTTATTCAGAGGAAATTATAAAAAAAATTGTGAAAAAATAAAAAAGTTTGATTCCTACTAGTGTCTTTTGGAAAAATCAGAGAAAAATTTACGAAAAAGGAAAAATCCGTGTTATTTGCTTGTTCTATGCGTTCTTTCCATCGTCCTTTGTTTTCACCTTGTTGCGCTACATCTCGACACGTCTTAGCCAGTAGCTGTGATTTGTACTTTAAATCCGGATTGAATAATCGCTAACCTGCGCTCGTTAATTGTTAATCCATGCTGTCATATTGTGTGCCTACCCATAGCACCACATATTCTTCTATCAGCACAGATTCATCTAGCGACTGTTACCCATGCTCAATAACAGATTGCTTCGCCCTGTTTGGTTTCATCAAAATTGACAAAAAAAATTCAGGAAAATAAAAAAAATTTTGTCAAAGTTTTTGCACGCTTTTTCAGAGAACGTGCTGTATTTCTGTAGACCACATCCCACCTCAGTTGTAGGTGCCAATTTTTGTGGTTGCACCTTTTTTTATCCATGTTCAGAGAATATTATAAAAAAATAGTGAAAAAATAAAAAAGTTTGATTGCTACTAGTGCCTTTTGGAAAAATCAGAGAAAAATTTATGAAAAAGAAAAAATCCGTGTTATTTGCTTGTTCTGTGTTCTTTCCATCGTCCTTTGTTTTCACCTTGTTGCGCTACGTCTCCACACGTCTTAGCCAGCAGCTGTGATTTGTACTTTGGATCTGGATTGAACAATCGCTAATCTGCACTCGTTAATTGCTAATCCTTGCTGTCATATTGTGTGCCTACCCATAGCTCCACATATTCTTCTATCAGTACAGGTTCATCTTACAACGGTAACCCACGCTCAACAACAAATTGCTTCGTCCTGTTTGGTTTCATCAAAATTGCCAAAAAATTCAGGAAAATAAAGAAAAAAATTATCAAAGTTTTTGCACGCTTTTCAGAGAATGTGTTGTATTTCTGTAGACCACATCCCACCTTAGTTGTACTTGCCAATTTTTGTGGTTGCATCTTTTTTGATCCAAGTTCAGAGAAAATTATAAAAAAATAGTGAAAAAATAAAAAAGTTTGATTCCTACTAGTGCCTTTTGGAAAAATCAGGAAAAAATTCAGGAAAAAAGCAAAAATCCGTGTTATTTGCTTGTTCTGTATGTTCTCTCCATCGTCCTTTGTTTTCACCTTGTTGCGCTACGTCTCGACACGTCTTAGCCAGTAGCTGTGATTTGCACTTTCGATCCGGATTGAACAATCGCTAATCTGTACTCGTTAATTGCTAATCCTTGCTGTCATATTGTGTGCCTAACCATAGCTCCACATATTCTTCTATCTGCACAGGTTCATCTTGAAACTGTTACCCACGCTCAGCAACAGATTGCTTCGCCCTGTTTGGTTTCATCAAAATTGCCAAAAAATTCAAGAAAATAAAGAAAAAAAATTGTTAAAGTTTTTGCATGCTTTTCAGAGAACGTGCTGTATTTCTGTTGACCACATCCCACCTTAGTTGTAGGTGCCAATTTTTGTGGTTGCATCTTTTTTTATCCTTGTTTAGAGAAAATTATAAAAAAATAGTGAAAAAATAAAAAAGTTTGATTGCTATTCGTGCCTTTTGGAAAAATCGGAGAAAATTCAGGAAAAAGGAAAAATCCGTGTTATTTGCTTGTTCTGTGGGTTCTTTCCATCGTCCTTTGTTTTCACATTGTTGCGATACGTCTCCACACGTCTTAGCCAGCAGCTATGAATTATACTTTGGATCCGGATTGAACAATCGCTAATCTGCACTCGTTAATTGCTAATCCTTGCTGTCATATTGTGTGCCTACCCATAGCTCCACATATTCTTCTTTGAGCACAGGTTAATCTTACAACTGTTACCTACGCTCAACAACAGATTGCTTCGCCCTGTTTGGTTTCATCAAAATTGCCAAAAAAATTTAGGAAAATAAAGTAAAAAATTGTCAAAGTTTTTGAACGCTTTTCAGAGAACGTGCTGTATTTCTGTAGACCACATCCCACCTCAGTTGTAGGTGCCAATTTTTGTGGTTACATCTTCTTTTGATCCTTGTTCAAAGAAAATTATAAAAAAAATAGTGAAAAAATAAAAAAAGTTTGATTCCTTCTAGTGCCTTTTGGAAAAATCAGGGAAAAATTTAGGAAAAAGGAAAAATCCGTGTTATTTGCTTGTTCTGTGCGTCCTTTCCATCGTCCTTTGTTTTCACCTTGTTGCGCTACGTCTCGACACGTCTTAGCCTATAGCTGTGATTTGCCCTTTTGATCCCGAACAATCGCTAATCTGCACTCGTTAATTACTAATCCTTGTTGTCATATTGTGTGTCTACCCATAGCTCCACATATTCTTCTATCTACACAGGTTCATCTTGCAACTGTTACCCACACTCAACAACAGATTGCTTCGCCCTGTTTGGTTTCATCAAAATTGCCAAAAAATTTAGGAAAATAAAGAAAAAAATGTTAAAGTTTTTGCACGCTTTTCAGAGAACGTGCTGTATTTCCGTAGACCACATCCCACCTCAGTTGTAGGTGTCAATTTTTGTGGTTGTATCTTTTTTATCCTTGTTCAAAGAAAATTATAAAAAAATAGTGAAAAAATAAAAAACTTTGATTCCTACTAGTGCCTTTTGGAAAAATCAGGGAAAAATTCAGGAAAAAGGAAGAATCCGTGTTATTAGCTTGTTCTGTGTGTTCTTTCCATCGACCTTCGTTTTCATCTTATTGCGCTACGTCTCCACATGTCTTAGCTAGCAGCTGTGATTTTTACTTTGGATCCGGATTGAACAATCGCTAATCTGCACTCATTAATTGCTAATCCTTGCTGTCATGTTGTGTGCCTACCCATAGCTCCACATATTTTTCTATCAACACAGGTTCATCTTGCAACTGTTACCAACGCTCAACAACAGATTGCTTCGCCCTGTTTGGTTTCATCAAAATTGCCAAAAAATTCAGGAAAATAAAGAAAAAAAAATTGTCAAAGTTTTTGCACGCTTTTCAGAGAACGTGCTGTATTTCTGTAGAACACATCCCACCTCAGTTGTAGGTGCCAATTTTTGTGATTGTATCTTTTTTTATCCTTGTTCAGAGAAAATTATCAAAAAAATAGTGAAAAAATAAAAATTTTTGATTCCTACTAGTGCCTTTTGGAAAAATCGGAGAAAATTCAGGAAAAAGGAAAAATCCGTGTTATTTGCTTGTTCTGTGGGTTCTTTCCATCGTCCTTTGTTTTCACATTGTTGCGATACGTCTCCACACGTCTTAGCCAGCAGCTATGAATTATACTTTGGATCCGGATTGAACAATCGCTAATCTGCACTTGTTAATTGCTAATCCTTGCTGTCATATTGTGTGCTTACCCATAGCTCCACATATTGTTCTATGAGCACAGGTTAATCTTACAACTGTTACCCACGCTCAACAACAGATTGCTTCGCCCTGTTTGGTTTCATCAAAATTGCCAAAAAAATTTAGGAAAATAAAGTAAAAAATTGTCAAAGTTTTTGAACACTTTTCAGAGAACGTGCTGTATTTCTGTAGACCACATCCCACCTCAGTTGTAGGTGCCAATTTTTGTGGTTACATCTTCTTTTGATCCTTGTTCAGAGAAAATTATAAAAAAATAGTGAAAAAATAAAAAAAGTTTGATTCCTTCTAGTGCCTTTTGGAAAAATCAGGGAAAAATTCAGGAAAAAGGAAAAAACCATGTTATTTGCTTGTTCTGTGCGTTCTTTCCATCGTCCTTTGTTTTCACCTTGTTGCGCTACGTCTCGACACGTCTTAGCCTACAGCTGTGATTTGCCCTTTCGATCCCGAACAATTGCTAATCTGCACTCGTTAATTGCTAATCCTTGTTGTCATATTGTGTGTCTACCCATAGCTCCACATATTCTTCTATCTACACAGGTTCATCTTGCAACTGTTACCCACGCTCAACAACAGATTGCTTCGCCCTGTTTGGTTTCATCAAAATTGCCAAAAAATTTAGGAAAATAAAGAAAAAATGTTAAAGTTTTTGCACGCTTTTCAGAGAACGTGCTGTATTTCCGTAGACCACATCCCACCTCAGTTATAGGTGCCAATTTTTGTGGTTGTATCTTTTTTTATCCTTGTTCAGAGAAAATTATAAAAAAATAGTGAAAAAATAAAAAACTTTGATTCCTACTAGTGCCTTTTGGAAAAATCAGGGAAAAATTCAGGAAAAAGAAAAAATCCATGTTATTTGCTTGTTCTGTGCGTTCTTTCCATCGTCCTTCGTTTTCACCTTATTGCGCTACGTCTCCACACGTCTTAGCCAGCAGCTGTGATTTTTACTTTGGATCCGGATTGAATAATCGCTAATCTGCACTCATTAATTGCTAATCCTTGCTGTCATGTTGTGTGCCTACCCATAGCTCCACATATTTTTCTATCAGCACAGGTTCATCTTGCAACTGTTACCCACGCTCAACAACAGATTGCTTCGCCCTGTTTGGTTTCATCAAAATTGCCAAAAAAATTCAGGAAAATAAAGAAAAAAAATTGTCAAAGTTTTTGCACGCTTTTCAGAGAACGTGCTGTATTTCTGTAGAACACATCCCACCTCAGTTGTAGGTGCCAATTTTTGTGGTTGTATCTTTTTTTATCCTTGTTCAGAGAAAATTATCAAAAAAATAGTGAAAAAATAAAAAATTTTGATTCCTACTAGTGCCTTTTGGAAAAATCGGAGAAAATTCATAAGAAAGGAAAAATCCATGTTATTTGCTTGTTCTGTGCGTTCTTTCCATCGTCCTTTGTTTTCACATTGTTGCGATACGTCTCCACACGTCTTAGCCAGCAGCTATGAATTATACTTTGGATCCGGATTGAACAATCACTAATCTGCACTCGTTGATTACTAATCCTTGCTGTCATATTTGTGCCTACCCATAGCTCCACATATTCTTGTATCAGCACAGGTTCATCTTACAACTGTTACCCACGCTCAAAAACAGATTGCTTCGTGCTGTTTGGTTTCATCAAAATTGCCAAAAAATTCAGGAAAATAAAGAAAAAAAATTGTCAAAGTTTTTACACGCTTTTCAGAGAACGTGCTGTATTTCTGTAGACCACATCCCACCTCAGTTGTAGGTGCCAATTTTTGTGGTTGTATCTTTTTTTATCCTTGTTCAGAGAAAATTACAAAAAAATAGTGAAAAAATAAAAAAAGTTTGTTTCCTTCTAGTGCCTTTTGAAAAAATCAGGAAAAAATTCAGAAAAAAGGAAAAATCCGTGTTATTTGCTTATTCTGTGCGTTCTTTCCATCGTCCTTTGTTTTCACCTTGTTGCGCTACGTCTCGATACGTCTTAGCCGGCAGCTGTGATTTGCACTTTGGATCGTGAACAATCGCTAATCTACACTCGTTAATTGCTAATCCTTGTTGACATATTGTGTGCCTACCCATAGCTCCACATATTCTTCTATCTGCACAGGTTCATCTTGCAACTGTTACCCACGCACAACAACAGACTGCTTCGCCCTATCTGGTTTCATCGAAATTGCCAAAAAAATTCAGGAAAATAAAGAAAAAAAATTGTCAAAGTTTTTGCATGTTTTTAGAGAACGTGATGTATTTCTGTAGACCATATCCCACCTCAGTTGTAGGTGCCAATTTTTGTGGTTGCATCTTTTTTATCCTTGTTCAGAGAAAATTATAAAAAAAAAGTGAAAAATAAAAAAGTTTGATTCCTACTAGTGCCTTTTGGAAAAATAGGGGAAAAATTCAGGAAAAAGGAAAAATCCGTGTTATTTGCTTGTTGTGTGCATTCTTTTCATCGTCCTTTGTTTTCACTTTGTTGTGCTATGGCTCCAAACGTCTTAGCCAGCAGCTGTGATTTGTACTTTGGATCCGGATTGAACAATCGCTAATCTACACTCGTTAATTGCTAATCCTTGCTGTCATATGTTGTGCCTACCCATAGCTCCACATATTTTTCTATCAGCACAGGTTCATCTTGTAACTATTACCCACGCTGAACAATAGATTGCTTCACCCTGTTTGGTTTCGTCAAAATTGCCAACAAATTCAGGAAAATAAAGAAAAAAATTTGTCAAAATTTTTGCACGCTTTTCAGAGAACGTGTCGTATTCCTGTAGACCACATCCCACCTCAGTTGTAGGTGCCAATTTTTGTGGTTGTATCTTTTTTGATCCTTGTTCAAATAAAATTATAAAAAATAGTGAAAAAATAAAAAACTTTGATTCCTACTAGTGCCTTTTGGAAAAATAGGGGAAAAATTTAGGAAAAAGAAAAAATTCATGTTATTTGCTTGTTCTGTGCGTTCTTTCCATCGTCCTTTGTTTTCACCTTGTTGTGCTACGTCTCCACACGTCTTAGCCAGCAGCTGTGATTTATACTTTGGATCCGGATTGAACAATCGCTAATCTGCACCCATTAATTGCTAATCCTTGCTGTCATATTGTGTGCCTACCCATAGCTCCACATATTCTTCTATCAGTACAGGTTCATCTTACAACGGTTACCCACGCTCAACAACAAATTGCTTCGTCCTGTTTGGTTTCATCAAAATTGCCAAAAAAATCAGGAAAATAAAGAAAAAAATTATCAAAGTTTTTGCACGCTTTTCAGAGAACGTGCTGTATTTCTGTAGACCACATCCCACCTCAGTTGTACTTGCTAATTTTTGTGGTTGCATCTTTTTTGATCCAAGTTCAGAGAAAATTATAAAAAAATAGTGAAAAAATAAAAAAGTTTGATTTCTACTAGTGCCTTTTGGAAAAATCAGGAAAAAATTCACGAAAAAAGCAAAAATCCGTGTTATTTGCTTGTTCTGTATGTTCTCTCCATCGTCCTTTGCTTTCACCTTGTTGCGCTACGTCTCGAAACGTCTTAGCCAGCAGCTGTGATTTGCACTTTCGATCCGGATTGAACAATCGCTAATCTGCACTCGTTAATTGCTAATCCCTGCTGTCACATTGTGTGCCTAACCATAGCTCCACATATTCTTCTATCTGCATAGGTTCATCTTGAAACTGTTACCCACGCTCAACAACAGATTGCTTCGCCCTGTTTGGTTTCATCAAAATTGCCAAAAAATTCAAGAAAATAAAGAAAAAAAAATTGTCAAAGTTTTTGCATGCTTTTCAGAGAACGTGCTGTATTTCTGTAGACCACATCCCACCTTAGTTGTAGGTGCCAATTTTTGTGGTTGCATCTTTTTTTATCCTTGTTTAGAGAAAATTATAAAAAAATAGTGAAAAAATAAAAAAGTTTGATTGCTATTGGTGCCTTTTGGAAAAATCAGGGAAAAGTGCAGGAAAAAGGAAAAATCCGTGTTATTTGCATGTTCTGTGCGTCCTTTCCATCGTCCTTTGTTTTCACCTTGTTGCGCTACGTCTCGACACGTCTTAGCTAGCAGCTGTGATTTGTACTTTGGATCCGGATTGAACAATCGCTAATCTGCACTCGTTAATTGCTAATCCTTGCTGTCATATTGTGTGCCTACCCATAGCTCCACATATTCTTCTATGAGCACAGGTTAATCTTACAACTGTTACCCACGCTCAACAACAGATTGCTTCGCGATATATTCTTCTATCTGCACAGGTTCATCTTGAATCTGTTACCCACGCTCAACAACAGATTGCTTCGCCCTGTTTGGTTTCATCAAAATTGCCAAAAAATTCAGGAAAATAAAGAAAAAAAATTGTCAAAGTTTTTGCACGCTTTTCAGAGAACGTGCTGTATTTCTGTAGAACACATCCCACCTCAGTTGTAGGTGCCAATTTTTGTGGTTGTATCTTTTTTTATCCTTGTTCAGAGAAAATTATCAAAAAAAATAGTGAAAAAATAAAAAAATTTGATTCCTACTAGTGCCTTTTCAAAAAATCGGAGAAAATTCAGGAAAAAGGAAAAATCCGTGTTATTTGCTTGTTCTGTGCGTTCTTTCCATCGTCCTTTGTTTTCACATTGTTGCGATACGTCTCCACACGTCTTAGCCAGCAGCTATGAATTATACTTTGGATCCGAATTGAACAATCGCTAATCTGCACTTGTTAATTGCTAGTCCTTGCTGTCATATTGTGTGCCTACCCATAGCTCCACATATTCTTCTATGAGCACAGGTTAATCTTACAACTGTTACCCACGCTCAACAATAGATTGCTTCGCCCTATTTGGTTTCATCAAAATTGCCAAAAAAATTTAAGAAAATAAAGTAAAAAATTGTCAAAGTTTTTCAACGCTTTTCAGAGAACGTGCTGTATTTCTGTAGACTACATCCCACCTCAGTTGTAGATGCCAATTTTTGTGGTTACATCTTCTTTTGATCCTTGTTCAGAGAAAATTATAAAAAAATAGTGAAAAAATAAAAAAAGTTTAATTCCTTCTAGTGCCTTTTGGAAAAATCAGGGAAAAATTCAGGAAAAAGGAAAAATCCATGTTATTTGCTTGTTCTGTGCGTTCTTTCCATCGTCCTTTGTTTTCACCTTGTTGCGCTACGTCTCGACACGTCTTAGCCTACAGCTGTGATTTGCCCTTTCGATCCCGAACAATCGCTAATCTGCACTCGTTAATTGCTAATCCTTGTTGTCATATTGTGTGTCTACCCATAGCTCCACATATTCTTCTATCTACACAGGTTCATCTTGCAACTGTTACCCACGCTCAACAACAGATTGCTTCGCCCTGTTTGGTTTCATCAAAATTGCCAAAAAATTTAGGAAAATAAAGAAAAAAATGTTAAAGTTTTTGGACGCTTTTCAGAGAACGTGCTGTATTTCCGTAGACCACATCCCACCTCAGTTGTAGGTGTCAATTTTTGTGGTTGCATCTTTTTTTATCCTTGTTCAGAGAAAATTATAAAAAAATAGTGAAAAAATAAAAAACTTTGATTCCTACTAGTGCCTTTTGGAAAAATCAGGGAAAAATTCAGGAAAAAGGAAAAATCCGTGTTATTTGCTTGTTCTGTGCGTTCTTTCCATCATCCTTCGTTTTCACCTTATTGCGCTACGTCTCCACACGTCTTAGCCAGCAGCTGTGATTTTTACTTTGGATCCGGATTGAATAATCGCTAATCTGCACTCATTAATTGCTAATCCTTGCTGTCATGTTGTGTGCCTACCCATAGCTCCACATATTTTTCTATCAGCACAGGTTCATCTTGCAACTGTTACCCACGCTCAACAACAGATTGCTTCGCCCTGTTTGGTTTCATCAAAATTGCCAAAAAATTTAGGAAAATAAAGAAAAAAAATTGTCAAAGTTTTTGCACGCTTTTCAGAGAACGTGTTGTATTTCTGTAGAACACATCCCACCTCAGTTGTAGGTGCCGATTTTTGTGGTTGTATCTTTTTTTATCCTTGTTCAGAGAAAATTATCAAAAAAATAGTGAGAAAATAAACATTTTTGATTCCTACTAGTGCCTTTTGGAAAAATCAGAGAAAATTCAGAAAAAAGGAAAAATCCATGTTATTTGCTTGTTCTGTTCGTTCTTTCCATCGTCCTTTGTTTTCACATTGTTGCGATACGTCTCCACACGTCTTAGCCAGCAGCTATGAATTATACTTTGGATCCGGATTGAACAATCGCTAATCTGCACTCGTTAATTGCTAATCCTTGCTGTCATATCTGTGCCTACCCATAGCTCCACATATTCTTCTATCAGCACAGGTTCATCTTGCAACTGTTACCCACGCTCAAAAACAGATTGCTTCGTGCAGTTTGGTTTCATCAAAATTGCTAAAAAATTCAGGAAAATAAAGAAAAAAATTGTCTAAGTTTTTACACGCTTTTCAGAGAACGTGCTGTATTTCTGTAGACCACATCCCACCTCAGTTGTAGGTGCCAATTTTTGTGGTTGTATCTTTTTTTATCCTTGTTCAGAGAAAATTACAAAAAATAGTGAAAAAATAAAAAAAAGTTTGTTTCCTTCTAGTGCCTTTTGAAAAAATCAGGAAAAAATTCAGGAAAAAGGAAAAATCCGTGTTATTTGCTTGTTCTGTGCGTTCTTTCCATCGTCCTTTGTTTTCACCTTGTTGCGCTACGTCTCGATACGTCTTAGCCGGCAGCTGTGATTTGCACTTTGGATCATGAACAATCGCTAATCTGCACTCGTTAATTGCTAATCCTTGTTGTCATATTGTGTGCCTACCCATAGCTCCACATATTTTTCTATCTGCACAGGTTCATCTTGCAACTGTTACCCACGCTCAACAACAGATTGCTTCGCCCTATCTGGTTTCATCAAAATTGCCAAAAAAATTCAGGAAAATAAAGAAAAAAAAATTGTCAAAGTTTTTGCACGCTTTTTAGAGAACATGATGTATTTCTATAGACCATATCCCACCTCAGTTGTAGGTGCTAATTTTTGTGGTTGCATCTTTTTTATCCTTGTTCAGAGAAAATTATAAAAAAAGTGAAAAATAAAAAAGTTTGATTCCTACTAGTGCCTTTTGGAAAAATAGGGGAAAAATTCAGGAAAAAGGAAAAATCCGTGTTATTTGCTTGTTGTGTGCATTCTTTCCATCGTCCTTTGTTTTCACCTTGTTGCGCTATGGCTCCACACGTCTTAGCCAGCAGCTGTGATTTGTACTTTGGATCCGGATTGAACAATCGCTAATCTACACTCGTTAATTGCAAATCCTTGCTGACATATGTTGTGCCTACCCATATCTCCACATATTTTTCTATCAGCACAGGTTCATCTTGTAACTGTTACCCACACTGAACAACAGATTGCTTCATCCTGTTTGGTTTCGTCAAAATTGCCAACAAATTCAGGAAAATAAAGAAAAAAAGTGTCAAAGTTTTTGCACGCTTTTCAGAGAACGTGCCGTATTTCTATAGACCACATCCCACATCAGTTGTAGGTGCCAATTTTTGTGGTTGTATCTTTTTTGATCCTTGTTCAGATAAAATTATAAAAAATAGTGAAAAAATAAAAAACTTTGATTCCTACTAGTGCCTTTTGGAAAAATAGGGGAAAAATTTAGGAAAAAGAAAAAATTCATGTTATTTGCTTGTTCTGTGCGTTCTTTCCATCGTCCTTTGTTTTCACCTTGTTGTGCTACGTCTCCACACGTCTTAGCCAGCAGCTGTGATTTATACTTTGGATCCGGATTGAACAATCGCTAATCTGCACCCGTTAATTGCTAATCCTTGCTGTCATATTGTGTGCATAACCATAGCTCCACATATTCTTCTATCTGCACAGGTTCATCTTGAATCTGTTACCCACGCTCAACAACAGATTGTTTCGCCCTGTTTGGTTTCATCAAAATTGCCAAAAAATTCAAGAAAATAAAGAAAAAAATTGTCAAAGTTTTTGCACGCTTTTAAGAGAACGTGCTGTATTTCTGTAGACCACATCCCACCTTAGTTCTAGGTGCTAATTTTTGTGGTTTCATCTTTTTTTGTCCTTGTTCAGAGAAAATTATAAAAAAATAGTGAAAAAATAAAAAAGTTTGATTCCTACTAGTGCCTTTTGGAAAAATCGTGGAAAAATTCAGGAAAAAGGAAAAATCCGTGTTATTTGCTGGTTCTGTGTGTTCTTTCCATCGTCCTTCGTTTTCACCTTATTGCGCTACGTCTCCACATGTCTTAGTCAGCAGCTGTGATTTTTACTTTGGATCCGGATTGAACAATCGCTAATCGGCACTCATTAATTGCTAATCCTTGCTGTCATATTGTGTGCCTACCCGTAGCTCCACATATTTTTCAATCAGAACAGGTTCATCTTGCAACTGTTACCAACGCTCAACAACAGATTGCTTCACCCAGTTTGGTTTTATCAAAATTGCCAAAAAATTCAGGAAAATAAAGAAAAAAAATTGTCAAAGTTTTTGCACGCTTTTCAGAGAACGTGCTGTATTTCTGTAGACCACATCCCACCTCAGTTGTAGGTTCCAATTTTTGTGGTCGTATCTTTTTTGATCCTTGTTCAGAGAAAATTATAAAAAATAGTGAAAAATAAAAAACTTTGATTCCTACTAGTGCCTTTTGGAAAAATAGGGGAAAATTTAGGGAAAAAAAATCCGTGTTATTTGCTTGTTCTGTGCGTTCTTTCCATCGTCCTTTGTTTTCACCTTGTTGTGCTACGTCTCCACACGTCTTATCCAGCAGCTGTGATTTATACTTTGTATCTGGATTGAACAATCGCTAATCTGCACCCGTTAATTGCTAATCCTTGTTGTCATATTGTGTGCCTAACCATAGCTCAACATATTCTTCTATCTGCACAGGTTCATCTTGAATCTGTTACCCACGCTTAACAACAGATTGTTTCGCCCTGTTTGGTTTCATCAAAATCGCCAAAAAATTCAAGAAAATAAAGAAAAATATTGTTAAAGTTTTTGCACGCTTTTCAGAGAACGTGCTGTATTTCTGTAGACCACATCCCACCTTAGTTGTAGATGCCAATTTTTGTGGTTGCATCTTTTTTTGTGCTTGTTCAGAGAAAATTATAAAAAAAATAGTGAAAAAATAAAAAAGTTTTATTCCTACTAGTGCCTTTTGGAAAAATCAGGGAAAAATTCAGGAAAAAGGAAAAATCCGTGTTATTTGCTTGTTCTGTGTGTTCTTTCCATCGTCCTTCGTTTTCACCTTATTGCGCTACGTCTCCACACGTCTTAGCCAGCAGCTGTGATTTTTACTTTGTATCCGGATTGAACAATCGCTAATCTGCACTCATTAATTGCTAATCCTTGCTGTCATATTGTGTGCCTATCCATAGCTCCACATATTTTTCTATCAGCACAGGTTCATCTTGCAACTGTTACCAATGCTCAACAACAAATTGCTTCGCCCTGTTTGGTTTCATCAAAATTGCCAAAAAATTCAGGAAAATAAAGAAAAAAAATTGTTAAAGTTTTTGCACGCTTTTCAGAGAACGTGCTGTATTTCTGTAGACCACATCCCACCTCAGTTGTAGGTGCCAATTTTTATGGTTGTATCTTTTTTTATCCTTGTTCAGAGAAAATTATAAAAAAATAGTGAAAAAATAAAAAATTTTGATTCCTACTAGTGCCTTTTGAAAAAATCGGGAAAAATTCAGGAAAAAGGAAGAATCCATGTTATTTGCTTGTTCTGTGCGTTCTTTCCATCGTCCTTTGCTTTCACCTTGTTGCGCTATGTCTCGATACGTCTTAGCCGGCAGCTGTGATTTACACTTTCGATCGTGAA
>JAKOGQ010000447.1:0-123000 GCA_022457205.1 Saccharum spontaneum
CTGTGCTGACAGAAGAATATGTGGAGCTTTGTGTTGGCACGCAATATGACAGCAAGGATTAGCAATTAACGAATGTAGATTAGCGATTATTCAATCCGGATCCAAAGTACATATCACAGGTGCTGGCTAAGACGTGTCGAGACGTAGCGCAACAAGGTGAAAACAAAGGACGATGGAAAGAACTCACAGAACAAGCAAATAGTCCAGATTTTTTCCTTTTTCCTAAATTTTCCCCGTAATTTTCCAAAAGGCACTAGTACGAATCAATTTTTTATTTTTTCACTATTTTTTCATATTTTTCTCTAAACAAGGATAAAAAAAGATGCAACAAGGTGAAAACATAGGACGCTGGAAAGAACTCACAGAACAAGCAAATAGTCCAAATTTTTCATTTTTCTTGAATGTTCCCTGCAATTTTCCAAAAGGCACTTGTAGGAATCAATTTTTTTTATTTTTTCACTATTTTTTATATTTTTCTCTAAACTAGGATCAGAAAAGATGCAACCACAAAAATTGGCACCTACAACTGAGGTGGGATGTGGTCTACAGAAATACAACACGTTCTCTAAAAAGCGTACAAAAACTTTGACAACTTTTTTCTTTTTTTTGCTGAATTTTTTTGGCAATTTTGACGAAACCAAATAGGGCAAAGCCAAAGTGGTGAAATAATCTGTTGTTGAGCGTGGGTAATAGTTGCAAGATGAACCTGTGCTCACAGAAGAATATGTGCAGCTATGGGTAGGCACACAATATGACAGCAAGGATTAACAATTAACGAATGCAGATTAGTGATTGTTCAATCCGAATCCAAAGTACAAATCACAGGTGCTGGCTAAGACATGTCGAGACGTAGCGCAACAAGGTGAAAACAAAGGACGATGGAGAGAACTCATAGAACAAGCAAATAGTCCAGATTTTTCCTTTTTCCTGAATTTTTCCCGAAATTTTCCAAAGGCACCAGTAGGAATCAAATTTTTCTTATTTTTTCACTATTTTTTTATATTTTTCTCTGAACAAGGATAAAAAAGATGCAACCACAAAAATTGGCACCTACAACTGAGGTGGGATGTGGTCTACAGAAATAGAGCATGTTCTCTGAAAAGCGTGCAAAAACTTTGATAATTTTTTTCTTTTTTTACTGATTTTTTTTGGCAATTTTGATGAAACCAAATAGGGCAAAGCCAAAGTAGTGAAACAATCTGTTGTTGAGCGTGGGTAACAGTTGCAAGATGAACCTATGCTGACAGAAGAATATGTGGAGCTTTGGGTTGGCACGCAATATGACAGCAAGGATTAGCAATTAACGAATGTAGATTAGCGATTGTTCAATCCGGATCCAAAGTACATATCACAGGTGCTGGCTAAGACATGTCGAGACGTAGCGCAACAAGGTGAAAACAAAGGACGATGGAAAGAACTCACAGAACAAGCAAATAGTCCAATTTTTTCCTTTTTCCAAAATTTTCCCCGTAATTTTCCAAAAGGCACTAGTACGAATCAATTTTTTATTTTTTCACTATTTTTTTATATTTTTCTCTAAACAAGGATCAAAAAAGATGCAACAAGGTGAAAACATAGGACGGTGGAAAGAACTCATAGAACAAGCAAATAGTCCAGATTTTTCATTTTTCTTGAATATTCCCTGCAATTTTCCAAAAGACACTAGTAGGAATCAAAAATTTTTTATTTTTTCACTATTTTTTATATTTTTCTCTAAACTAGGATCAGAAAAGATGCAACGACAAAAATTGGCACCTACAACTGAGGTGGGATGTGGTCTACAGAAATACAGCACGTTCTCTAAAAAGCGTGCAAAAACTTTGACAATTTTTTTTCTTTTTTTTCCTGAATTTTTTTGGCAATTTTGACGAAACCAAATAGGGCAAAGCCAAAGTGGTGAAATAATCTGTTGTTGAGCGTGGGTAATAGTTGCAAGATGAACCTGTGCTCACAGAAGAATATGTGCAGCTATGGGTAGGCACACAATATGACAGCAAGGATTAACAATTAACGAATGCAGATTAGTGATTGTTCAATCCGGATCCAAAGTACAAATCACAGGTGCTGGCTAAGACATGTCGAGACGTAGCGCAACAAGGTGAAAACAAAGGACGATGGAGAGAACTCATAGAACAAGCAAATAGTCCAGATTTTTTCTTTTTCCTGAATTTTTCCCGAAATTTTCCAAAAGGCACCAGTAGGAATCAAATTTTTCTTATTTTTTCACTATTTTTTTATATTTTTCTCTGAACAAGGATAAAAAAGATGCAACCACAAAAATTGGCACCTACAACTGAGGTGGGATGTGGTCTACAGAAATAGAGCATGTTCTCTGAAAAGCGTGCAAAAACTTTGATAATTTTTTTCTTTTTTTCCTGATTTTTTTTGGCAATTTTGATGAAACCAAACAGGGCAAAGCCAAAGTGGTGAAACAATCTGTTGTTGAGCGTGGGTAACAGTTGCAAGATGAACCTATGCTGACAGAAGAATATGTGGAGCTTTGGGTTGGCACGCAATATGACAGCAAGGATTAGCAATTAACGAATGTAGATTAGCGATTGTTCAATCCGGATCGAAAGTACATATCACAGGTGCTGGCTAAGCCATGTCGAGACGTAGCGCAACAAGGTGAAAACAAAGGACGATGGAAACAACTCACAGAACAAGCAAATAGTCCAATTTTTCCTTTTTCCTAAATTTTCCCCGTAATTTTCCAAAAGGCACTAGTACGAATCAATTTTTTATTTTTTCACTATTTTTTTATATTTTTCTCTAAACAAGGATCAAAAAAGATGCAACAAGGTGAAAACATAGGACGGTGGAAAGAACTCACAGAACAAGCAAATAGTCCAGATTTTACATTTTTCTTGAATATTCCGTGCAATTTTCCAAAAGACACTAGTAGGAATCAAAATTTTTTTATTTTTTCACTATTTTTTATATTTTTCTCTGAACTAGGATCAGAAAAGATGCAACCACAAAAATTGGCACCTACAACTGAGGTGGGATGTGGTCTACAGAAATACAGCACGTTCTCTAAAAAGCGTGCAAAAACTTTGACAATTTTTTTCTTTTTTTTTTTGAATTTTTTTGGCAATTTTGACGAAACCAAATAGGGCAAAGCCAAAGTGGTGAAATAATCTGTTGTTGAGCGCGGGTAATAGTTGCAAGATGAACCTGTGCTCACAGAAGAATATGTGCAGCTATGGGTAGGCACACAATATGACAGCAAGCATTAACAATTAACGAATGCAGATTAGTGATTGTTCAATCCGGATCCAAAGTACAAATCACAGGTGCTGGCTAAGACATGTCGAGACGTAGTGCAACAAGGTGAAAACAAAGGATGATGGAGAGAACTCATAGAACAAGCAAATAGTCCAGATTTTTCCTTTTTCCTGAATTTTTCCCGGAATTTTCCAAAAGGCACCAGTAGGAATCAAATTTTTCTTATTTTTTCACTATTTTTTTATATTTTTCTCTGAACAAGGATAAAAAAGATGCAACCACAAAAATTGGCACCTACAACTGAGGTGGGATGTGGTCTACAGAAATAGAGCATGTTCTCTGAAAAGCGTGCAAAAACTTTGATAATTTTTTTCTTTTTTTCCTGATTTTTTTGGCAATTTTGATGAAACCAAACAGGGCAAAGCCAAAGTGGTGAAACAATCTGTTGTTGAGCGTGGGTAACAGTTGCAAGATGAACCTATGCTGACAGAAGAATATGTGGAGTTTGGGTTGGCACGCAATATGACAGCAAGGATTAGCAATTAACGAATGTAGATTAGCGATTGTTCAATCCGGATCCAAAGTACATATCACAGGTGCTGGCTAAGACATGTCGAGACGTAGCGCAACAAGGTGAAAACAAAGGACGATGGAAAGAACTCACAGAACAAGCAAATAGTCCAATTTTTTCCTTTTTCCTAAATTTTCCCCGTAATTTTCCAAAAGGCACTAGTACGAATCAATTTTTTATTTTTTCACTATTTTTTTATATTTTTCTCTAAACAAGGATCAAAAAAGATGCAACAAGGTGAAAACATAGGACGGTGGAAAGAACTCACAGAACAAGCAAATAGTCCAGATTTTTCATTTTTCTTGAATATTCCCTGCAATTTTCCAAAAGACACTAGTAGGAATCAAAAATTTTTTATTTTTTCACTATTTTTTATATTTTTCTCTAAACAAGGATAAAAAAGATGCAACCACAAAAATTGGCACCTACAACTGAGGTGGGATGTGGTCTATAGAAATAGAGCATGTTCTCTGAAAAGCATGCAAAAAGTTTGACAATTTTTTTCTTTATTTTCCTGAATTTTTTTGGCAATTTTGATGAAAGCAAACAGGGCAAAGCCAAAGGCGTGAAACAATCTGTTGTTGAGCATGGGTAACAATTGCAAGATGAACCTGTGCTGACTTAAGAATATGTGGAGCTATGGGTAGGCACGCAATATGACAGCAAGGATTAGCAATTAACGAATGCAGATTAGCGATTGTTCCATTCGGATCCAAAGTACAAATCACAGGTGCTGGCTAAGACGTGTCGAGACATAGCGCAACAAGGTGAAAACAAAGGACGTTGGAAAGAACTCACAAAACAAGCAAATAGTCCAAATTTTTCATTTTTCCTGAATTTTCCTCGGAATTTTCCAAAAGGCACTAGTAGGAATCACAATTTTTTATTTTTTCACAATTTTTTTTATATTTTTCTCTGAATAAGGGTCAAAAAAGATGCAACCACAAAAATTGGCACCTACAACTGAGGTGGGATGTGGTCTACAGAAATACAGCACCATCTCTGAAAAGCGTGCAAAAACTTTAACAATTTTTTTCTTTATTTTCCTGAATTTTTTTGGCAATTTTTATGAAACCAAACAGGACAAAGCCAAAGTGGTGAAACAATCTATTGTTGAGCGTGGGTAACAGTTGCAAGATGAACCTGTGCTAACAGAAGAATATGTGGAGCTATGTGTAGGCATGCAATATGACAACAAGGATTAACAATTAACGAATGCAGATTAGCGATTGTTCAATCTGGATCCAAAGTACAAATCACAGGTGCTGGCTAAGACGTGTCGAGACGTAACGCAATAAGGTGAAAACAAAAGAGATGGAAAGAACTCATAGAACAAGCAAATAGTCTAGATTTTTCCTTTTTCCTGAATTTTCCCTAGAATTTTCCAAAAGGCACTAGTAGGAATCAAATTTTTTTATTTTTTCACTATTTTTTTATATTTTTCTCTGAACAAGGATAAAAAAAGATGCAACCACAAAAATTGGCACCTACAACTGAGGTGGGATGTGGTCTACAGAAATACATCACTTTCTCTAAAAAGCATGCAAAAACTTTGACAATTTTTTTCTTTATTTTCCAGATTGTTTTTGGCAATTTTGACGAAACCAAATAGGGCAAAGCCAAAGTGGTGAAACAATCTATTGTTGAGTGTGGGTAATAGTTGCAAGATAAACCAGTGCTGACAGAAGAATATGTGGAGCTATGGGTAGGCACACAAAATGACAACTAGGATTAGCAATTAACGAATGCAGATTAGCGATTGTTCAATCCGGATCTAAAGTACAAATCATAGGTGCTGGCTAAGACATGTCGAGACGTAGAGCAACAAGGTGAAAACAAAGGACGATGGAAAGAACTCACAGAACAAGCAAATAGTCTGGATTTTTCCTTTTTCATGAATATTCCCCGCAATT
The DNA here is from genome assembly GCA_022457205.1 of Saccharum spontaneum. NCBI lineage: Eukaryota > Viridiplantae > Streptophyta > Magnoliopsida > Poales > Poaceae > Saccharum > Saccharum spontaneum. The sequence continues at coordinate 5,713 of JAKOGQ010000447.1, forward strand.
TTCCAAAAGACACTAGTGGGAATCAATTTTTTTTATTTTTTCACTATTTTTTATATTTTTCTCGAAACAAGGATCAGAAAAGATGCAACCACAAAAATTGGCACCTACAACTGAGGTGGGATGTGGTCTACAGAAATACAGCACGTTCTCTAAAAAGTGTGCAAAAACTTTGACATTTTTTTTTCCTAAAATTTTTTCGGCAATTTTGATGAAACCAAACAAGGCAAAGCCAAAGTGGTAAAACAATTTGATGTTGAGCGTGGGTAACAGTTGCAAGATGAACCTGTGCTGATAGAAGAATATGTGGAGCTATGGTTAGGCACACAATATGACAGCAAGGATTAGCGATTAACGAATGCAGATTAGTGATTGTTCAATCCGGATCGAAAGTACAAATCATAGGTGCTGGCTAAGACGTCTCGAGACGTAGAGCAACAAGGTGAAAAAAAAGAACGATGGAAAGAACTCACAGAACAAGCAAATACTCCAGATTTTTCCTTTTTCCTGAATTTTTCACATAATTTTCCAAAAGGCACCCGTACGAATCAAAATTTTTTTATTTTTTCACTATTTTTTTTATATTTTTCTCTGAACAAGGATAAAAAAGATGTAACCACAAATATTGGCACCTACAACTGAGGTGGGATGTGGTCTACAGAAATACAACACGTTCTCTAAAAAGCGTGCAAAAACTTTGACAATTTTTTTCTTTATTTTCATGATTTTTTTGGCAATTTTGTTGAAACCAAACAGGGCAAAACCAAAGTGGTGAAACAATCTGTTGTTGAGCGTGGGTAATAGTTGCAAGATGAACCTGTGCTGACAGAAGAATATGTGGAGCTATGGGTAGGCACACAATATGACAGCAAGGATTAGCAATTAACGAATGCAGATTAGCGATTGTTCAATCCGGATCCAAAGTACAAATCACAGGTGCTGGCTAAGACATGTCGACACGTAGCGCAGCAAGGTGAAAACAAAGGACGATGGAAAGAACTCACAGAACAAGCAAATAGTCCAGATTTTTCCTTTTTCCTGAATTTTTCCCGGAATTTTCCAAAAGGCACTAGTACGAATCAAAAAAATTTTATTTTTTCACTATTTTTTTATATTTTCTCTGAACAAGGATAAAAAAAGATGCAACCATACAAATTGGCACCTATAACTGAGGTGGGATGTGGTCTACAGAAATACAGCACGTTCTCTGAAAAACGTGCAAAAACTTTGACAATTTTTTTCTTTTTTTTCCTTATTTTTTTTGGCAATTTTGATGAAACAAAACAGGGCAAAGCCAAAGTGGTGAAATAATCTATTGTTGAGCGTGGGTAACAGTTGCAAGATGAACCTGTGCTGACAGAAGAATATGTGGAGCTATGGGTTGGCACACAATATGACAGCAAGGATTAGCAATTAACGAATGCAGATTAGTGATTTTTCAATCCGGATCCAAAGTACAAATCACAGGTGCTGGCTAAGACGTGTCGAGACGTAGCGCAACAAGGCGAAAACAAAGGACGATGGAGAGAACTCACACAATAAGCAAATAGTCCAGATTTTTCCTTTTTCCTGAATTTTTCCCGAAATTTTCCAAAAGAAACCAGTAGGAATCAAATTTTTATTTTATTTTTTCACTATTTTTTTATATTTTTCTCTGAACAAGGATAAAAAAAGATGCAACCACAAAAATTGGCACCTACAACTGAGGTGGGATGTGGTCTACAGAAATAGAGCATGTTCTCTGAAAAGCGTGCAAAAACTTTGATAATATTTTTCTTTTTTTCCTAAATTTTTTTTTGTCAATTTTGATGAAACCAAACAGGGCAAAGCGAAAGCGGTGAAACAATCTGTTATTGAGCGTGGGTAACAGTTGCAAGATGAACCTGTGCTGACAGAAGAATATGTGACGCTATGGGTAGGCAAGCAATATGACAGCAAGGATTAGAAATTAATGAATGCAGATTAGCAATTGTTCAATCCGGATCCAAAGTACAAATCACAGGTGCAGGCTAAGACGTGTCGAGACGTACCGCAACAAGGTGAAAACAAAGGACGATGGAAAGAACTCACAGAACAAGCAAATAGTCCATATTTTTCCTTTTTTCTGAATTTTCCCCGGAATTTTTCAAAAGGCACTAGTAGGAATCAATTTTTTTTTATTTTTTCACTATTTTTTTATATTTTTCTCTGAACAAGGATAAAAAAGATGCAACCATAAAAATTGGCACCTACAACTGAGGTGGGATGTGGTCTACAAAAATACAGCACGTTCTCTGAAAAACGTGCAAAAACTTTGACAATTTTTTTTCATTTTTTTCCTAATTTTTTTTGGCAATTTTGATGAAACCAAACAGGGCAAAGCCAAAGTGGTGAAATAATCTATAGTTGAGCATGGGTAACAGTTGCAAGATGAACCTGTGCTGACAGAAGAATATGTGGAGCTATGGGTAGGCACACAATATGACAGCAAGGATTAGCAATTAACGAATGCAGATTAGTGATTGTTCAATCCGGATCCAAAGTACAAATCACAGGTGCTGGCTAAGACGTGTCAAGACGTAGCGCAACAAGGCGAAAACAAAGGACGATGGAGAGAACTCACAGAATAAGCAAATAGTCCAGATTTTTCCTTTTTCCTGAATTTTTCCTGAAATTTTCCAAAAGAAACCAGTAGGAATCAATTTTTTATTTTATTTTTTCACTATTTTTTATATTTTTCTCTGAACAAGGATAAAAAAAGATGCAACCACAAAAATTGGCACCTACAACTGAGGTGGGATGTGGTCTACAGAAATACAGCACGTTCTCTGAAAAGCATGCAAAAACTTTGACAATTTTTTTTCTTTATTTTCCAGATTTTTTTGGTAATTTTGACGAAACCAAACAGGGCAAAACCAAAGTGGTGAAACAATCTGTTGTTGAGTGTGGGTAATAGTTGCAAGATAAACCAGTGCTGACAGAAGAATATGTGGAGCTATGGGTAGGCACACACAATGACAACAAGGATTAGCAATTAACGAATGCAGATTAGCGATTGTTCAATCCGGATCCAAAGTACAAATCATAGGTGCTGGCTAAGACATGTCGAGACGTAGAGCAACAAGGTGAAAACAAAGGACGATGGAAAGAACTGACAGAACAAGCAAATAGTCTGGATTTTTCCTTTTCTTGAATATTCCCCGCAATTTTCCAAAAGACACTAGTAGGAATCAATTTTTTTTTATTTTTTCACTATTTTTTATATTTTTCTCGAAACAAGGATCAGAAAAGATGCAACCACAAAAATTGGCACCTACAACTGAGGTGGGATGTGGTCTACAGAAATACAGCACGTTCTCTAAAAAGCGTGCAAAAACTTTGACAATTTTTTTTCTTTATTTTCATGAATTTTTTGGCAATTTTGTTGAAACCAAACAGGGGAAAACCAAAGTGGTGAAACAATCTGTTGTTGAGCGTGGGTAATAGTTGCAAGATGAACCTGTGCTGACAGAACAATATGTGGAGCTATGGATAGGCACACAATATGACAGCAAGGATTAGCAATTAACGAATGCAGATTAGCGATTGTTCAATCCGGATCCAAAGTACAAATCACAGGTGTTGGCTAAGACGTGTCGAGACGTAGCGCAACAAGGTGAAAACAAAGGACGATGGAAAGAACTCACAGAACAAGCAAATAGTCCGGATTTTTCCTTTTTCCTGAATTTTTCTCGGAATTTTCCAAAAGGCACTAGTACGAATCAAAAAAATTTTATTTTTTCACTATTTTTTTATATTTTCTCTGAACAAGGATAAAAAAAGATCCAACCATAAAAATTGGTACCTACAACTGAGGTGGGATGTGGTCTACAGAAATACAGCACGTTCTCTGAAAAACGTGCAAAAACTTTGACAATTTTTTTCTTTTTTTTCCTTATTTTTTTTGGCAATTTTGATGAAACCAAACAGGGCAAAGCCAAAGTGGTAATAGTTGCAAGATGAACCTGTGCTGACAGAAGAATATGTGGAGCTATGGGTAGGCACACAATATGACAGCAAGGATTAGCAATTAACGAATGCAGATTAGCGATTGTTCAATCCGGATCCAAAGTACAAATCACTGGTGTTGGCTAAGACGTGTCGAGACGTAGCGCAACAAGGTGAAAACAAAGGACGATGGAAAGAACTCACAGAACAAGCAAATAGTCCGGATTTTTCCTTTTTCCTGAATTTTTCTCGGAATTTTCCAAAAGGCACTAGTACGAATCAAAAAAATTTTATTTTTTCACTATTTTTTTATATTTTCTCTGAACAAGGATAAAAAAAGATGCAACCATAAAAATTGGCACCTACAACTGAGGTGGGATGTGGTCTAAAGAAATACAGCACGTTCTCTGAAAAACGTGCAAAAACTTTGACAATTTTTTTTCCTTATTTTTTTGGCAATTTTGATGAAACCAAACAGGGCAAAGCCAAAGTGGTGAAATAATCTATTGTTGAGCATGGGTAACAGTTGCAAGATGAACCTGTGCTGACAGAGGAATATGTGGAGCTATGGGTAGGCACACAATATGACAGCAAGGATTAGCAATTAACGAATGCAGATTAGTGATTGTTCAATCCGGATCCAAAGTACAAATCACAGGTGCTGGCTAAGACGTGTCGAGACGTAGCGCAACAAGGCGAAAACAAAGGACGGTGGAGAGAACTGACAGAATAAGCAAATAGTCCAGATTTTTCCTTTTTCCTGAATTTTTCCCAAAATTTTTCAAAAGAAACCTGTAGGAATCAAATTTTTATTTTATTTTTTCACTATTTTTTTATATTTTTCTCTGAACAATGATAAAAAAAGATGCAACCACAAAAATTGGCACCTACAACTGAGGTGGGATGTGGTCTACGGAAATAGAGCATGTTCTCTGAAAAGCGTGCAAAAACTTTGATAATATTTTTCTTTTTTTTCCTAAATTTTTTTGTCAATTTTGATGAAACCAAACAGGGCAAAGCGAAAGTTGTGAAACAATCTGTTGTTGAGCGTGGGTAACAGTTGCAAGATGAACCTGTGCTGACAGAAGAATATGTGGTGCTATGGGTAGGCAAGCAATATGACAGCAAGGATTAGCAATTAATGAATGCAGATTAGCAATTGTTCAATCCGGATCCAAAGTACAAATCACAGGTGCTGGCTAAGACGTGTCGAGACGTAGCGCAACAATATGTGGAGCTATGGATAGGCACACAATATGACAGCAAGGATTAGCAATTAACGAATGCAGATTAGCGATTGTTCAATCCGGATCCAAAGTACAAATCACAGGTGTTGGCTAAGACGTGTCGAGACGTAGCGCAACAAGGTGAAAACAAAGGACGATGGAAAGAACTCACAGAACAAGCAAATAGTCCGGATTTTTCCTTTTTCCTGAATTTTTCTCGGAATTTTCCAAAAGGCACTAGTACGAATCAAAAAAATTTTATTTTTTCACTATTTTTTTATATTTTCTCTGAACAAGGATAAAAAAGATCCAACCATAAAAATTGGTACCTACAACTGAGGTGGGATGTGGTCTACAGAAATACAGCACGTTCTCTGAAAAACGTGCAAAAACTTTGACAATTTTTTTCTTTTTTTTCCTTATTTTTTTTGGCAATTTTGATGAAACCAAACAGGGCAAAGCCAAAGTGGTAATAGTTGCAAGATGAACCTGTGCTGACAGAAGAATATGTGGAGCTATGGGTAGGCACACAATATGACAGCAAGGATTAGCAATTAACGAATGCAGATTAGCGATTGTTCAATCCGGATCCAAAGTACAAATCACTGGTGTTGGCTAAGACGTGTCGAGACGTAGCGCAACAAGGTGAAAACAAAGGACGATGGAAAGAACTCACAGAACAAGCAAATAGTCCGGATTTTTCCTTTTTCCTGAATTTTTCTCGGAATTTTCCAAAAGGCACTAGTACGAATCAAAAAAATTTTATTTTTTCAGTATTTTTTTATATTTTCTCTGAACAAGGATAAAAAAAGATGCAACCATAAAAATTGGCACCTACAACTGAGGTGGGATGTGGTCTAAAGAAATACAGCACGTTCTCTGAAAAACGTGCAAAAACTTTGACAATTTTTTTTCCTTATTTTTTTGGCAATTTTGATGAAACCAAACAGGGCAAAGCCAAAGTGGTGAAATAATCTATTGTTGAGCATGGGTAACAGTTGCAAGATGAACCTGTGCTGACAGAGGAATATGTGGAGCTATGGGTAGGCACACAATATGACAGCAAGGATTAGCAATTAACGAATGCAGATTAGTGATTGTTCAATCCGGATCCAAAGTACAAATCACAGGTGCTGGCTAAGACGTGTCGAGACGTAGCGCAACAAGGCGAAAACAAAGGACGGTGGAGAGAACTCACAGAATAAGCAAATAGTCCAGATTTTTCCTTTTTCCTGAATTTTTCCCAAAATTTTTCAAAAGAAACCTGTAGGAATCAAATTTTTATTTTATTTTTTCACTATTTTTTATATTTTTCTCTGAACAATGATAAAAAAAGATGCAACCACAAAAATTGGCACCTACAACTGAGGTGGGATGTGGTCTACGGAAATAGAGCATGTTCTCTGAAAAGCGTGCAAAAACTTTGATAATATTTTTCTTTTTTTTCCTAAATTTTTTTGTCAATTTTGATGAAACCAAACAGGGCAAAGCGAAAGTTGTGAAACAATCTGTTGTTGAGCGTGGGTAACAGTTGCAAGATGAACCTGTGCTGACAGAAGAATATGTGGTGCTATGGGTAGGCAAGCAATATGACAGCAAGGATTAGCAATTAATGAATGCAGATTAGCAATTGTTCAATCCGGATCCAAAGTACAAATCACAGGTGCTGGCTAAGACGTGTCGAGACGTAGCGCAACAAGGTGAAAACAAAGGACGATGGAAAGAACTCACAGAACAAGCAAATAGTCCTTATTTTTCCTTTTTCCTGAATTTTCCCCGGAATTTTCCAAAAGGCACTAGTAGGAATCAAAAAATTTTTATTTTTTCACTATTTTTTTATATTTTTCTCTGAACAAGGATAAAAAAAGATGCAACCATAAAAATTGGCACCTACAACTGAGGTGGGATGTGGTCTACAGAAATACAGCACGTTCTCTGAAAAACGTGCAAAAACTTTGACAATTTTTTTCTTTTTTTCCTAATTTTTTTTGGCAATTTTGATGAAAGCAAATAGGGCAAAGCCAAAGTGGTGAAATAATCTATAGTTGAGCATGGGTAACAGTTGCAAGATGAACCTGTGCGGACAGAAGAATATGTGGAGCTATGGGTAGGCAAACAATATAACAGCAAGGATTAGCAATTAACGAATGCAGATTAGTGATTGTTCAATCCGGATCCAAAGTACAAATCACAGGTGCTGGCTAAGACGTGTCGAGACATAGCGCAACAAGGCGAAAACAAAGGACGATGGAGAGAACTCACAGAATAAGCAAATAGTCCAGATTTTTCCTTTTTCCAGAATTTTTCCTGAAATTTTCCAAAAGAAACCAGTAGGAATCAAATTTTTATTTTATTTTTTTCACTATTTTTTATATTTTTCTCTGAACAAGGATAAAAAAAGATGCAACCACAAAAATTGGCACCTACAACTGAGGTGGGATGTGGTCTACAGAAATAGAGCATGTTCTTTGAAAAACGTGCAAAAACTTTGATAATATTTTTCTTTTTTTCCTAAATTTTTTTTTGTCAATTTTGATGAAACCAAACAGGGCAAAGTGAAAGTGGTGAAACAATCTGTTGTTGAGCGTGGGTAACAGTTGCAAGATGAACCTGTGCTGACAGAAGATTATGTGGTGCTATGGGTAGGCAAGCAATATGACCGCAAGGATTAGCAATTAACGAATGCAGATTAGCAATTGTTCAATCCGGATCCAAAGTACAAATCACAGGTGCTGGCTAAGACGTGTCGAGACGTAGCGCAACAAGGTGAAAACAAATGACGATGGAAAGAACTCACAGAACAAGCAAATAGTCCATATTTTTCCTTTTTTCTGAATTTTCCCCAGAATTTTCCAAAAGGCACTAGTAGGAATCAATTTTTTATTTTTTCACTATTTTTTAATATTTTTCTGTGAACAAGGATCAAAAAAGATGCAACCACAAAAATTTGCACCTACAACTGAGGTGGGATGTGGTATACAGAAATACAGCACGTTCTTTGAAAAGCGTGCAATAACTTTGACAATTTGTTTCTTTATTTTCCTGAATTTTTTTGGCAATTTTGATGAAACCAAACAGGGCAAAGCCAAAGTGGTGAAATAATCTGTTGTTGAGCGTGGGTAACAGTTGCAAGATGAACTTGTGCTCACAGAAGAATATGTGGAGCTATGGATAGGCACACAATATGACAGCAAGGATTAGCAATTAACGAATGCAGATTAGCGATTGTTCATTCCGGATCCAAATTATAAATCATAGGTGCTGGCTAAGACGTGTCGAGACGTAGCGCAACAAGGTGAAAACAAAGGAGATGTAAAGAACTCACAGAACAAGCAAATAGTCCAGATTTTTCCTTTTTCCTGAATTTTCCCCGGAATTTTCCAAAAGGCACTAGTAGGAATCAATTTTTTTTATTTTTTCACTATTTTTTTATATTTTTCACTGAACAAGGATAAAAAAGATGCAACCACAAAAATTGGCACCTACAACTGAGGTGGGATGTCGTCTACGGAAATACAGCACGTTCTCTGAAAAGCGTGCAAAAACTTTGACAATTTTTTTCTTTATTTTCATGAATTTTTTTGGCAATTTTGTTGAAACCAAACAGGGCAAAACCAAAGTGGTGAAACAATCTGTTGTTGAGCGTGGGTAATAGTTGCAAGATGAACCTGTGCTGATAGAAGAATATATGGAGCTATGGGTAGGCACACAATATGACAGCATGGATTACCAATTAACGAATGCAGATTGGCAATTGTTCAATCCGGATCCAAAGTACAAATCACAGGTGCTGGCTAAGACGTGTCGAGACGTAGCACAACAAGGTGAAAACAAAGGACGATGGAAAGAACTCACAGAACAAGCAAATAGTCCATATTTTTCCTTTTTTCTGAATTTTTCTCGGAATTTTCCAAAAGGCACTAGTACGAATCAAAATTTTTTTATTTTTTCACTATTTTTTTATATTTTCTCTGAACAAGGATAAAAAAAGATGCAACCATAAAAATTGGCACCTACAACTGAGGTGGGATGTGGTCTACAGAAATACAGCACGTTTTCTGAAAAACGTGCAAAAACTTTGACAATTTTTTTTCATTTTTTTCCTAATTTTTTTGGCAATTTTGATGAAACCAAACAGGGCAAAGCCAAAGTGGTGAAATAATCTATAGTTGAGCATGGGTAACAGTTGCAAGATGAACCTGTGCTGACAGAAGAATATGTGGAGCTATGGGTAGGCACACAATATGACAGCAAGGATTAGCAATTAACGAATGCAGATTAGTGATTGTTCAATCCGGATCCAAAGTACAAATCACAGGTGCTGGCTAAGACGTGTCAAGACGTAGCGCAACAAGGCGAAAACAAAGGACGATGGAGAGAACTCACAGAATAAGCAAATAGTCCAGATTTTTCCTTTTTCCTGAATTTTCCTGAAATTTTCCAAAAGAAACCAGTAGGAATCAAATTTTTATTTTATTTTTTCACTATTTTTTATATTTTTCTCTGAACAAGGATAAAAAAAGATGCAACCACAAAAATTGGCACCTACAACTGAGGTGGGATGTGGTCTACAGAAATACAGCACGTTCTCTGAAAAGCATGCAAAAACTTTGACAATTTTTTTTCTTTATTTTCCAGATTTTTTTGGCAATTTTGACGAAACCAAACAGGGCAAAACCAAAGTGGTGAAACAATCTGTTGTTGAGTGTGGGTAATAGTTGCAAGATAAACCAGTGCTGACAGAAGAATATGTGGAGCTATGGGTAGGCACACACAATGACAACAAGGATTAGCAATTAACGAATGCAGATTAGCGATTGTTCAATCCGGATCCAAAGTACAAATCATAGGTGCTGGCTAAGACATGTCGAGACGTAGAGCAACAAGGTGAAAACAAAGGACGATGGAAAGAACTGACAGAACAAGCAAATAATCTGGATTTTTCCTTTTTCTTGAATATTCCCCGCAATTTTCCAAAAGACACTAGTAGGAATCAATTTTTTTTATTTTTTCACTATTTTTTATATTTTTCTCGAAACAAGGATCAGAAAAGATGCAACCACAAAAATTGGCACCTACAACTGAGGTGGGATGTGGTCTACAGAAATACAGCACGTTTTCTAAAAAGCGTGCAAAAACTTTGACATTTTATTTATTTTCCTAAAATTTTTTCGGCAATTTTGATGAAACCAAACAGGGCAATGCCAAAGTGGTAAAACAATCTGTTGTTGAGCGTGGGTAACAGTTGCAAGATGAACCTGTGCTGATAGAAGAATATGTGGAGCTATGGTTAGGCACACAATATGACAGCAAGGATTAGCGATTAACGAATGCAGATTAGTGATTGTTCAATCCGGATCCAAAGTACAAATCACAGGTGCTAGCTAAGACATCTCGAGACGTAGAGCAACAAGGTGAAAACAAAGGACGATGGAAAGAACTCACAGAACAAGCAAATACTCCAGATTTTTCCTTTTTCCTAAATTTTTCCCAGAATTTTCCAAAAGGCACCCGTACGAATCAAATTTTTTTTATTTTTTCACTATTTTTTTTATATTTTTCTCTGAACAAGGATAAAAAAGATGTAACCACAAAAATTAGCACCTACAACTGAGGTGGGATGTGGTCTACAGAAATACAGCACGTTCTCTGAAAAGCATGCAAAAACTTTGACAATTTTTTTCTTTATTTTCATGAATTTTTTGGCAATTTTGTTGAAACCAAACAGGGCAAAACCAAAGTGGTGAAACAATCTGTTGTTGAGCGTGGGTAATAGTTGCAAGATGAACCTGTGCTGACAGAACAATATGTGGAGCTATGGGTAGGCACACAATATGACAGCAAGGATTAGCAATTAACGAATGCAGATTAGCGATTGTTCAATCCGGATCCAAAGTACAAATCACAGGTGTTGGCTAAGACGTGTCGAGACGTAGCGCAACAAGGTGAAAACAAAGGACGATGGAAAGAACTCACAGAACAAGCAAATAGTCCGGATTTTTCCTTTTTCCTGAATTTTTCTCGGAATTTTCCAAAAGGCACTAGTACGAATCAAAAAAAAAATTCACTATTTTTTTATATTTTCTCTGAACAAGGATAAAAAAAGATGCAACCATAAAAATTGGTACCTACAACTGAGGTGCGATGTGGTCTACAGAAATACAGCACGTTCTCTGAAAAAACGTGCAAAAACTTTGACAATTTTTTTCTTTTTTTTCCTTATTTTTTTTGGCAATTTTGATGAAACCAAACAGGGCAAAGCCAAAGTGGTGAAATAATCTATTGTTGAGCGTGGGTAATAGTTGCAAGATGAACCTGTGCTGACAGAGGAATATGTGGAGCTATGGGTAGGCAAGCAATATGACAGCAAGGATTAGCAATTAACGAATGCAGATTAGCGATTGTTCAATCCGGATCCAAAGTACAAATCACAGGTGTTGGCTAAGACGTGTCGAGACGTAGCGCAACAAGGTGAAAACAAAGGACGATGGAAAGAACTCACAGAACAAGCAAATAGTCCGGATTTTTCCTTTTTCCTGAATTTTTCTCGGAATTTTCCAAAAGGCACTAGTACGAATCAAAATTTTTTTATTTTTTCACTATTTTTTTATATTTTCTCTGAACAAGGATAAAAAAAGATGCAACCATAAAAATTGGTACCTACAACTGAGGTGGGATGTGGTCTACAGAAATACAGCACGTTCTCTGAAAAAACGTGCAAAAACTTTGACAATTTTTTTCTTTTTTTTCCTTATTTTTTTGGCAATTTTGATGAAACCAAACAGGGCAAAGCCAAAGTGGTGAAATAATCTATTGTTGAGCGTGGGTAACAGTTGCAAGATGAGCCTGTGCTGACAGAGGAATATGTGGAGCTATGGGTAGGCAAGCAATATGACAGCAAGGATTAGCAATTAACGAATGCAGATTAGCGATTGTTCAATCCGGATCCAAAGTACAAATCACAGGTGTTGGCTAAGACGTGTCGAGACGTAGCGCAACAAGGTGAAAACAAAGGACGATGGAAAGAACTCACAGAACAAGCAAATAGTCCGGATTGTTCCTTTTTCCTGAATTTTTCTCGAAATTTTCCAAAAGGCACTAGTAGGAATCAAAATTTTTTTATTTTTTCACTATTTTTTTTATATTTTTCTCTGAACAAGGATAAAAAAAGATGCAACCATAAAAATTGGCACCTACAACTGAGGTGGGATGTGGTCTACAGAAATACAGCACGTTCTCTGAAAAACGTGCAAAAACTTTGACAATTTTTTTCTTTTTTTTCCTAATTTTTTTTGGTAATTTTGATGAAACCAAACAGGGCAAACCCAAAGTGGTGAAATAATCTATAGTTGAGCATGGGTAACAGTTGCAAGATGAACCTGTGCGGACAGAAGAATATGTGGAGCTATGGGTAGGCAAACAATATGACAGCAAGGATTAGCAATTAACGAATGCAGATTCGTGATTTTTCAATCCGGATCCAAAGTACAAATCACAGGTGCTGGCTAAGACGTGTCGAGACATAGCGCAACAAGGCGAAAACAAAGGACGATGGAGAGAACTCACAGAATAAGCAAATAGTCCAGATTTTTCCTTTTTTCTGAATTTTTCCCGAAATTTTCCAAAAGAAACCAGTAGGAATCAAATTTTTATTTTATTTTTTCACTATTTTTTATATTTTTCTCTGAACAAGGATAAAAAAAGATGAAACCACAAAAATTGGCACCTACAACTGAGGTGGGATGTGGTCTACAGAAATAGAGCGTGTTCTCTGAAAAGCGTGCAAAAACTTTGATAATATTTTTCTTTTTTTCCTATATTTTTTTTGTCAATTTTGATGAAACCAAATAGGGCAAAGCGAAAGTGGTGAAACAATCTGTTATTGAGCGTGGGTAACAATTGCAAGATGAACCTGTGCTGACAGAAGAATATGTGACGCTATGGGTAGGCAAGCAATATGACAGCAAGGATTAGCAATTAACGAATGCAGATTAGCAATTGTTCAATCCGGATCCAAAGTACAAATCACAGGTGCTTGCTAAGACGTGTCGAGACGTAGCGCAACAAGGTGAAAACAAAGGACGATGGAAAGAACTCACAGAACAAGCAAATAGTCCATATTTTTCCTTTTTCCTGAATTTTCCCCGGAATTTTTCAAAAGGCACTAGCAGGGATTAATTTTTTTTTATTTTTTCACTATTTTTTTATATTTTTCTCCGAACAAGGATAAAAAAAGATGCAACCATAAAAATTGGCACCTACAACTGAGGTAGGATGTGGTCTACAGAAATACAGCACGTTCTCTGAAAAACGTGCAAAAACTTTGACAATTTTTTTCTTTTTTTTCCTAATTTTTTTGGCAATTTTGATGAAACCAAACAGGGCAAAGCCAAAGTAGTGAAATAATCTATAGTTGAGCATGGGTAACAGTTGCAAGATGAACCTGTGCTGATAGAAGAATATGTGGAGCTATGGGTAGGCACACAATATGACAGCAAGGATTAGCAATTAACAAATGCAGATTAGTGATTGTTCAATCCGGATCCAAAGTACAAATCACAAGTGCTGGCTAAGACGTGTCGAGACGTAGCACAACAAGGCGAAAACAAAGGACGATGGAGAGAACTCACAGAATAAGCAAATAGTCCAGATTTTTCCTTTTTCCTGAATTTTTCTTGAAATTTTCCAAAAGAAACCAGTAGGAATCAAATTTTTATTTTATTTTTTCACTATTTTTTATATTTTTCTCTGAACAAGGATAAAAAAAAGATGCAACCACAAAAATTGGCACCTACAACTGAGGTGGGATGTGGTCTACAGAAATACAGCACGTTCTCTGAAAAGCATGCAAAAACTTTGACAATTTTTTTTCTTTATTTTCCAGATTTTTTTGGCAATTTTGACGAAACCAAACAGGGAAAACCAAAGTGGTGAAACAATCTGTTGTTGAGTGTGGGTAATAGTTGCAAGATAAACCAGTGCTGACAGAAGAATATGTGGAGCTATGGGTAGGCACACACAATGACAACAAGGATTAGCAATTAACGAATCCAGATTAGCGATTGTTCAATCCGGATCCAAAGTACAAATCATAGGTGCTGGCTAAGACATGTCGAGACGTAGAGCGACAAGGTGAAAACAAAGGACGATGGAAAGAACAGACAGAACAAGCAAATAGTCTGGATTTTTCCTTTTTCCTGAATTTTTCCTGAAATTTTCCAAAAGAAACTAGTAGGAATCAATTTTTTTTTATTTTTTCACTATTTTTTATATTTTTCTCGAAACAAGGATCAGAAAAGATGCAACCACAAAAATTGGCACCTACAATTGAGGTGGGATGTGGTCTACAGAAATACAGCACGTTCTCTAAAAAGCGTGCAAAAACTTTGACATTTTTTTTATTTTCCTAAAATTTTTTCGGCAATTTTGATGAAACCAAACAGGGCAATGCCAAAGTGGTAAAACAATCTGTTGTTGAGCGTGGGTAACAGTTGCAAGATGAACCTGTGCTGATAGAAGAATATGTGGAGCTATGGTTAGGCACACAATATGACAGCAAGGATTAGCGATTAACGAATGCAGATTAGTGATTGTTCAATCCGGATCCAAAGTACAAATCACAGGTGCTAGCTAAGACATCTCGAGACGTAGAGCAACAAGGTGAAAACAAAGGACGATGGAAAGAACTCACAGAACAAGCAAATACTCCAGATTTTTCCTTTTTCCTAAATTTTTCCCGGAATTTTCCAAAAGGCACCCGTACGAATCAAAATTTTTTTTATTTTTTCACTATTTTTTTTATATTTTTCTCTGAACAAGGATAAAAAAGATGTAACCACAAAAATTAGCACCTACAACTGAGGTGGGATGTGGTCTACAGAAATACAGCACGTTCTCTGAAAAGCGTGCAAAAACTTTGACAATTTTTTTCTTTATTTTCATGAATTTTTTGGCAATTTTGTTGAAACCAAACAGGGCAAAACCAAAGTGGTGAAACAATCTGTTGTTGAGCGTGGGTAATAGTTGCAAGATGAACCTGTGCTGACAGAAGAATATGTGGAGCTATGGGTAGGCACACAATATGACAGCAAGGATTAGCAATTAACGAATGCAGATTAGCGATTGTTCAATCCGGATCCAAAGTACAAATCACAGGTGTTGGCTAAGACGTGTCGAGACGTAGCGCAACAAGGTGAAAACAAAGGACGATGGAAAGAACTCACAGAACAAGCAAATAGTCCGGATTTTTCCTTTTTCCTGAATTTTTCTCGGAATTTTCCAAAAGGCACTAGTACGAATCAAAAAACTTTTATTTTTTCACTATTTTTTTATATTTTCTCTGAACAAGGATAAAAAAAGATGCAACCATAAAAATTGGCACCTACAACTGAGGTGGGATGTGGTCTACAGAAATACAGCACGTTCTCTGAAAAACGTGCAAAAACATTGACAATTTTTTTTTCCTTATTTTTTTGGCAATTTTGATGAAACCAAACAGGGCAAAGCCAAAGTGGTGAAATAATCTATTGTTGAGCGTGGGTAACAGTTGCAAGATGAACCTGTGCTGACAGAGGAATATATGGAGCTATGGGTAGGCACACAATATGACAGCAAGGATTAGCAATTAACGAATGCAGATTAGTGATTGTTCAATCCGGATCCAAAGTACAAATCACAGGTGCTGGCTAAGACGTGTCGAGACGTAGCGCAACAAGGTGAAAACAAAGGACGATGGAAAGAACTCACAGAACAAGCAAATAGTCCAGATTTTTCCTTTTTCCTGAATTTTCCCCGGAATTTTTCAAAAGGCACTAGTAGGAATCAAATTTTTTTTATTTTTTCACTATTTTTTTATATTTTTCTCCGAACAAGGATAAAAAAAGATGCAACCATAAAAATTGGCACCTACAACTGAGGTGGGATGTGGTCTACAGAAATACAGCACGTTCTCTGAAAAACGTGCAAAAACTTTGACAATTTTTTTCTTTTTTTTCCTAATTTTTTTTGGCAATTTTGATGAAACCAAAGAGGGCAAAGCCAAAGTGGTGAAATAATCTATAGTTGAGCATGGGTAACAGTTGCAAGATGAACCTGTGCTGACAGAAGAATATGTGGAGCTATGGGTAGGCACACAATATGACAGCAAGGATTAGCAATTAACAAATGCAGATTAGTGATTGTTCAATCCGGATCCAAAGTACAAATCATAGGTGCTGGCTAAGACGTGTCGAGACGTAGCACAACAAGGCGAAAACAAAGGACGATGGAGAGAACTCACAGAATAAGCAAATAGTCCAGATTTTTCCTTTTTCCTGAATTTTTCTTGAAATTTTCCAAAAGAAACCAGTAGGAATCAAAATTTTATTTTATTTTTTCACTATTTTTTATATTTTTCTCTGAACAAGGATAAAAAAAAGATGCAACCACAAAAATTGGCACCTACAACTGAGGTGGGATGTGGTCTACAGAAATACAGAACGTTCTCTGAAAAGCATGCAAAAACTTTGACAATTTTTTTTCTTTATTTTCCAGATTTTTTTGGCAATTTTGACGAAACCAAACAGGGAAAACCAAAGTGGTGAAACAATCTGTTGTTGAGTGTGGGTAATAGTTGCAAGATAAACCAGTGCTGACAGAAGAATATGTGGAGCTATGGGTAGGCACACACAATGACAACAAGGATTAGCAATTAACGAATGCAGATTAGCGATTGTTCAATCCGGATCCAAAGTACAAATCATAGGTGCTGGCTAAGACATGTCGAGACGTAGAGCAACAAGGTGAAAACAAAGGACGATGGAAAGAACTGACAGAACAAGCAAATAGTCTGGATTTTTCCTTTTTCCTGAATTTTTCCTGAAATTTTCCAAAAGAAACTAGTAGGAATCAATTTTTTTTATTTTTTCACTATTTTTTATATTTTTCTCGAAACAAGGATCAGAAAAGATGCAACCACAAAAATTGGCACCTACAACTGAGGTGGGATGTGGTCTACAGAAATACAGCACGTTCTCTAAAAAGCGTGCAAAAACTTTGACATTTTTTTTATTTTCCTAAAATTTTTTCGGCAATTTTGATGAAACCAAACAGGGCAATGCCAAAGTGGTAAAACAATCTGTTGTTGAGCGTGGGTAACAGTTGCAAGATGAACCTGTGCTGATAGAAGAATATGTGGAGCTATGGTAGGCACACAATATGACAGCAAGGATTAGCGATTAACGAATGCAGATTAGTGATTGTTCAATCCGGATCCAAAGTACAAATCACAGTGCTAGCTAAGACATCTCGAGACGTAGAGCAACAAGGTGAAAACAAAGGACGATGGAAAGAACTCACAAAACAAGCAAATACTCCAGATTTTCCTTTTCCTAAATTTTTCCGGAATTTTCCAAAAGGCACCCCGTACGAATCAAAATTTTTTTATTTTTTCACTATTTTTTTTATATTTTTCTCTGAACAAGGATAAAAAAGATGTAACCACAAAAATTAGCACCTACAACTGAGGTGGGATGTGGTCTACAGAATACAGCACGTTCTCTGAAAAGCGTTGCAAAAACTTTGACAATTTTTTTCTTTATTTTCATGAATTTTTGGCAATTTTGTTGAAACCAAACAGGGCAAAACCAGAGTGGTGAAACAATCTGTTGTTGAGCGTGGGTAATAGTTGCAAGATGAACCTGTGCTGACAGAAGAATATGTGGAGCTATGGGTAGGCACACAATATGACAGCAAGGATTAGCAATTAACGAATGCAGATTAGCGATTGTTCAATCCGGATCCAAAGTACAAATCACAGGTGTTGGCTAAGACGTGTCGAGACGTAGCGCAACAAGGTGAAAACAAAGGACGATGGAAAGAACTCACAGAACAAGCAAATAGTCCGGATTTTTCCTTTTTCCTGAATTTTTCTCGGAATTTTCCAAAAGGCACTAGTACGAATCAAAAAAATTTTATTTTTTCACTATTTTTTTATATTTTCTCTGAACAAGGATAAAAAAAGATGCAACCATAAAAATTGGCACCTACAACTGAGGTGGGATGTGGTCTACAGAAATACAGCACGTTCTCTGAAAAACGTGCAAAAACTTTGACAATTTTTTTTCCTTATTTTTTTGGCAATTTTGATGAAACCAAACAGGGCAAAGCCAAAGTGGTGAAATAATCTATTGTTGAGCGTGGGTAACAGTTGCAAGATGAACCTGTGCTGACAGAGGAATATGTGGAGCTATGGGTAGGCACACAATATGACAGCAAGGATTAGCAATTAACGAATGCAGATTAGTGATTGTTCAATCCGGATCCAAAGTACAAATCACAGGTGCTGGCTAAGACGTGTCGAGACGTAGCGCAACAAGGCGAAAACAAAGGACGATGGAGAGAACTCACAGAATAAGCAAATAGTCCAGATTTTTCCTTTTTCCTAAATTTTTCCTGAAATTTTTCAAAAGAAACCAGTAGGAATCAAATTTTTATTTTATTATTTCACTATTTTTTTATATTTTTCTCTGAACAAGGATAAAAAAAGATGCAACCACAAAAATTGGCACCTACAACTGAGGTGGGATGTGGTCTACGGAAATAGAGCATGTTCTCTGAAAAGCGTGCAAAAACTTTGATAATATTTTTCTTTTTTTTCCTAAACTTTTTTGTCAATTTTGATGAAACCAAACAGGGCAAAGCGAAAGTTGTGAAACAATCTGTTGTTGAGCGTGGGTAACAGTTGCAAGATGAACCTGTGCTGACAGAAGAATATGTGGTGCTATGGGTAGGCAAGCAATATGACAGCAAGGATTAGCAATTAACGAATGCAGATTAGCAATTGTTCAATCCGGATCCAAAGTACAAATCACAGGTGCTGGCTAAGACGTGTCGAGACGTAGCGCAACAAGGTGAAAACAAAGGACGATGGAAAGAACTCACAGAACAAGCAAATAGTCCATATTTTTCCTTTTTCCTGAATTTTCCTCGGAATTTTCCAAAAGGCACTAGTAGGAATCAAAATTTTTTTATTTTTTCACTATTTTTTATTTTTTTCTCTGAACAAGGATAAAAAAAGATGCAACCATAAAAATTGGCACCTACAACTGAGGTGGGATGTGGTCTACATAAATACAGCACGTTCTGTGAAAAACGTGCAAAAACTTTGACAATTTTTTTATTTTTTTCCTAATTTTTTTTGGCAATTTTGATGAACCCAAACAGGGCAAAGCCAAAGTGGTGAAATAATCTATAGTTGAGCATGGGTAACAGTTGCAAGATGAACCTGTGCGGACAGAAGAATATGTGGAGCTATGGGTAGGCAAACAATATGACAGCAAGGATTAGCAATTAACGAATGCAGATTAGTGATTGTTCAATCCGGATCCAAAGTACAAATCACAGGTGCTGGCTAAGACGTGTCGAGACGTAGCGCAACAAGGCGAAAACAAAGGACGATGGAGAGAACTCACAGAATAAGCAAATAGTCCAGATTTTTCCTTTTTCCTGAATTTTTCCTGAAATTTTCCAAAAGAAACCAGTAGGAATCAAATTTTTATTTTATTTTTTCACTATTTTTTTATATTTTTCTCTGAACAAGGATAAAAAAAGATGCAACCACAAAAATTGGCACCTACAACTGAGGTGGGATGTGGTCTACAGAAATAGAGCATGTTCTCTGAAAAACGTGCAAAAACTTTGATAATATTTTTCTTTTTTTCCTAAATTTTTTTTTTGTCAATTTTGATGAAACCAAACAGGGCAAAGTGAAAGTGGTGAAACAATCTGTTGTTGAGCGTGGGTAACAGTTGCAAGATGAACCTGTGCTGACAAAAGGATATGTGGTGCTATGGGTAGGCAAGCAATATGACCGCAAGGATTAGCAATTAACGAATGCAGATTAGCAATTGTTCAATCCGGATCCAAAGTACAAATCACAGGTGCTGGCTAAGACGTGTCGAGACGTAGCGCAACAAGGTGAAAACAAATGACGATGGAAAGAACTCACAGAACAAGCAAATAGTCCAGATTTTTCCTTTTTCCTGAATTTTCCCCGGAATTTTCCAAAAGGCACTAGTAGGAATCAATTTTTTTTATTTTTTCACTATTTTTTTATATTTTTCACTGAACAAGGATAAAAAAGATGCAACCACAAAAATTGGCACCTACAACTGAGGTGGGATGTCGTCTACGGAAATACAGCACGTTCTCTGAAAAGCGTGCAAAAACTTTGACAATTTTTTTCTTTATTTTCATAAATTTTTTTGGCAATTTTGTTGAAACCAAACAGGGCAAAACCAAAGTGGTGAAACAATCTGTTGTTGAGCGTGGGTAATAGTTGCAAGATGAACCTGTGCTGATAGAAGAATATATGGAGCTATGGGTAGGCACACAATATGACAGCATGGATTAGCAATTAACGAATGCAGATTGGTAATTGTTCAATCCGGATGCAAAGTACAAATCACAGGTGCTGGCTAAGACATGTCGAGACGTAGCGCAACAAGCTGAAAACAAAGAACGATGGAAAGAACTCACAAAACAAGTAAATAGCCTAGATTTTTCCTTTTTCCTGAATTTTTCTCGGGATTTCCCAAAAGGCACTAGGAGGAATCAATTTTTTTTATTTTTTCACTATTTTTTTATATTTTTCTCTGAACAAGGATAAAAAAGATCCAACCACAAAAACTGGCACCAACAACTGAGGTGGGATGTGGTGTACAGAAATACAACATGTTCTCTAAAAAGCGTAGAAAAACTTTGACAATTTTTTTCTTTATTTTCCTGAATTTTTTTGGCAATTTTGATGAAACCAAACAGGACAAAGCCAAAGTGGTGAAATAATCTGTTGTTGAGCGTGGGTAATAGTTGCAAGATGAATCTGTGCTGACAGAAGAATATGTGGAGCTATGGGTAGGCACACAATATGACAGCAAGCAATAGCAATTAACGAATGCAGATTAGTGATTGTTCAATCCGGATCCAAAGTACAAATCACAGGTGCTGGCTAAGACGTGTCGAGACGTAGCGCAACAAGGCGAAAACAAAGGACGATGGAGAGAACTCACAGAATAAGCAAATAGTCCAGATTTTTCCTTTTTCCTGAATTTTTCCTAAAATTTTTCAAAAGAAACCAGTAGCAATCAAATTTTTATTTTATTTTTTCACTATTTTTTTTATATTTTTCTCTGAACAAGGATAAAAAAAGATGCAACCACAAAAATTGGCACCTACAACTGAGGTGGGATGTGGTCTACGGAAATAGAGCATGTTCTCTGAAAAGCGTGCAAAAACTTTGATAATATTTTTCTTTTTTCTCCTAAATTTTTTTGTCAATTTTGATGAAACCAAACAGGGCAAAGCGAAAGTTGTGAAACAATCTGTTGTTGAGCGTGGGTAACAGTTGCAAGATGAACCTGTGCTGACAGAAGAATATGTGGCGCTATGGGTAGGCAAGCAATATGACAGCAAGGATTAGCAATTAACGAATGCAGATTAGCAATTGTTCAATCCGGATCCAAAGTACAAATCACAGGTGCTGGCTAAGACGTGTCGAGACGTAGTGCAACAAGGTGAAAACAAAGGACGATGGAAAGAACTCACAGAACAAGCAAATAGTCCATATTTTTCCTTTTTCCTGAATTTTCCCCGGAATTTTCCAAAAGGCACTAGTAGGAATCAAATTTTTTTTATTTTTTCACTATTTTTTTATATTTTTCTCTGAACAAGGATAAAAAAAGATGCAACCATAAAAATTGGCACCTACAACTGAGGTGGGATGTGGTCTACAGAAATACAGCACGTTCTCTGAAAAACATGCAAAAACTTTGACAACTTTTTTCTTTTTTTTCCTAATTTTTTTTGGCAATTTTGATGAAACCAAACAGGGCAAAGCCAAAGTGGTGAAATAATCTATAGTTGAGCATGGGTAATAGTTGCAAGATGAACCTGTGCGGACAGAAGAATATGTGGAGCTATGGGTAGGCAAACAATATGACAGCAAGGATTAGCAATTAACGAATGCAGATTAGTGATTGTTCAATCCGGATCCAAAGTACAAATCACAGGTGCTGGCTAAGACGTGTCGAGACGTAGCGCAACAAGGCGAAAACAAAGGACGATGGAGAGAACTCACAGAATAAGCAAATAGTCCATATTTTTCCTTTTTTCTGAATTTTCCCCAGAATTTTCCAAAAGGCACTAGTAGGAATCAAATTTTTATTTTATTTTTTCACTATTTTTTTATATTTTTCTCTGAACAAGGATAAAAAAAGATGCTACCACAAAAATTAGCACCTACAACTGAGGTGGGATGTGGTCTATAGAAATAGAGAATGTTCTCTGAAAAACGTGCAAAAACTTTGATAATATTTTTCTTTTTTTCCTAAATTTTTTTTTGTCAATTTTGATGAAACCAAACAGGGCAAAGCGAAAGTGGTGAAACAATCTGTTGTTGAGCGTGGGTAACAGTTGCAAGATGAACCTGTGCTGACAGAAGAATATGTGGTGCTATGGGTAGGCAAGCAATATGACCGCAAGGATTAGCAATTAACGAATGCAGATTAGCAATTGTTCAATCCGGATCCAAAGTACAAATCACAGGTGCTGGCTAAGACGTGTCGAGACGTAGCGCAACAAGGTGAAAACAAATGACGATGGAAAGAACTCACAGAACAAGCAAATAGTCCATATTTTTCCTTTTTTCTGAATTTTCCCCAGAATTTTCCAAAAGGCACTAGTAGGAATCAATTTTTTTATTTTTTCACTATTTTTTAATATTTTTCTCTGAACAAGGATCAAAAAAAGATGCAACCACAAAAATTGGCACCTACAACTGAGGTGGGATGTGGTCTACAGAAATACAGCACGTTCTTTGAAAAGCGTGCAATAACTTTGACAATTTTTTTCTTTTTTTTCCTAATTTTTTTGGCAATTTTGATGAAACCAAACAGGGCAAAGCCAAAGTGGTGAAATAATCTATAGTTGAGCATGGGTAACAGTTGCAAGATGAACCTATGCGGACAGAAGAATATGTGGAGCTATGGGTAGGCAAACAATATGACAGCAAGGATTAGCAATTAACGAATGCAGATTAGTGATTGTTCAATCCGGATCCAAAGTACAAATCACAGGTGCTGGCTAAGACGTGTCGAGACGTAGCGCAACAAGGCGAAAACAAAGGACGATGGAGTGAACTCACAGAATAAGCAAATAGTCCAGATTTTTCCTTTTTCCTGAATTTTTCCTGAAATTTTCCAAAAGAAACCAGTAGGAATCAAATTTTTATTTTATTTTTTCACTATTTTTTTATATTTTTCTCTGAACAAGGATAAAAAAAGATGCAACCACAAAAATTGGCACCTACAACTGAGGTGGTATGTGGTCTACAGAAATAGAGCATGTTCTTTGAAAAACGTGCAAAAACTTTGATAATATTTTTCTTTTTTTCCTAAATTTTTTTTGTCAATTTTGATGAAACCAAACAGGGCAAAGCGAAAGTGGTGAAACAATCTGTTGTTGAGCGTGGGTAACGGTTGCAAGATGAACCTGTGCTGACAAAAGAATATGTGGTGCTATGGGTAGGCAAGCAATATGACCGCAAGGATTAGCAATTAACGAATGCAGATTAGCAATTGTTCAATCCGGATCCAAAGTACAAATCACAGGTTCTGGCTAAGACGTGTCGAGACGTAGCGCAACAAGGTGAAAACAAATGACGATGGAAAGAACTCACAGAACAAGCAAATAGTCCATATTTTTCCTTTTTTCTGAATTTTCCCCAGAATTTTCCAAAAGGCACTAGTAGGAATCAATTTTTTTATTTTTTCACTATTTTTTAATATTTTTCTCTGAACAAGGATCAAAAAAGATGCAACCACAAAAATTGGCACCTACAACTGAGGTGGGATGTGGTCTACAGAAATACAGCACGTTCTTTGAAAAGCGTGCAATAACTTTGACAATTTGTTTCTTTATTTTCCTGAATTTTTTTGGCAATTTTGATGAAACCAAACAGGGCAAAGCCAAAGTGGTGAAATAATCTGTTGTTGAGCGTGGGTAACAGTTGCAAAATGAACTTGTGCTGACAGAAGAATATGTGGAGCTATGGGTAGGCACACAATATGACAGCAAGGATTAGCAATTAACGAATGCAGATTAGCGATTGTTCATTCCGGATCCAAATTATAAATCATAGGTGCTGGCTAAGACGTGTCGAGACGTAGCGCAACAAGGTGAAAACAAAGGAGATGTAAAGAACTCATAGAACAAGCAAATAGTCCAGATTTTTCCTTTTTCCTGAATTTTCCCCAGAATTTTCCAAAAGGCACTAGTAGGAATCAATTTTTTTTTATTTTTTCACTATTTTTTTATATTTTTCACTGAACAAGGATAAAAAAGATGCAACCACAAAAATTGGCACCTACAACTGAGGTGGGATGTCGTCTACGGAAATACAGCACGTTCTCTGAAAAGCGTGCAAAAACTTTGACAATTTTTTTCTTTATTTTCATGAATTTTTTTGGCAATTTGGTTGAAACCAAACAGGGCAAAACCAAAGTGGTGAAACAATCTGTTGTTGAGCGTGGGTAATAGTGGCAAGATGAACCTGTGCTGATAGAAGAATATATGGAGCTATGGGTAGTCACACAATATGACAGCATGGATTAGCAATTAACGAATGCAGATTGGCAATTGTTCAATCCGGATGCAAAGTACAAATCACAGGTGCTGGCTAAGACATGTCGAGACGTAGCGCAACAAGCTGAAAACAAAGAACGATGGAAAGAACTCACAAAACAAGTAAATAGTCTAGATTTTTCCTTTTTCTTGAATTTTTCTCGGGATTTTCCAAAAGGCACTAGGAGGAATCAATTTTTTTATTTTTTCACTATTTTTTTATATTTTTCTCTGAACAAGGATAAAAAAGATGCAACCACAAAAACTGGCACCAACAACTGAGGTGGGATGTGGTGTATAGAAATACAACATGTTCTCTGAAAAGCGTAGAAAAACTTTGACAATTTTTTTCTTTATTTTCCTGAATTTTTTTGGCAATTTTGATGAAACCAAACAGGACAAAGCCAAAGTGGTGAAATAAGCTGTTGTTGAGCGTGGGTAATAGTTGCAAGATGAATCTGTGCTGACAGAAGAATATGTGGAGCTATGGGTAGGCACACAATATGACAGCAAGCATTAGCAATTAACGAATGCAGATTAGCGATTGTTCAATCCGGATCCAAAGTACAAATCACAGGTGCTGGCTAAGACATGTCGAGACGTAGCGCAACAAGGTGAAAACAAAGGACGATGGAAAGAACTCACAGAACAAGCAAACAGTCCGGATTTTTCCTTTTTCCTGAATTTTTCCCGGAATTTTCCAAAAGGCACTAGTACGAATGAAATTTTTTTTAATTTTTCACTATTTTTTATATTTTCTCTGAACAAGGATCAAAAAGATGCAACCACAAAAATTGGCACCTACAACTGAGGTGGGATATGGTCTACAGAAATACAGCACGTTCTTTGAAAAGCGTGCAATAACTTTAACAATTTGTTTCTTTATTTTCCTAAATTTTTTTGGCAATTTTGATGAAACCAAACAGGGCAAAGCCAAAGTGGTGAAATAATCTGTTGTTGAGCGTGGGTAACAGTTGCAAGATGAACTTGTGCTGACAGAAGAATATGTGGAGCTATGGGTAGGCACACAATATGACAGCAGGGATTAGCAATTAACGAATGCAGATTAGCGATTGTTCATTCCGGATCCAAATTATAAATCATAGGTGCTGGCTAAGACGTGTCGAGACGTAGCGCAACAAGGTGAAAACAAAGAAGATGTAAAGAACTCACAGAACAAGCAAATAGTCCAGATTTTTCCTTTTTCCTGAATTTTCCCCGGAATTTTCCAAAAGGCACTAGTAGGAATCAATTTTTTTATTTTTTCACTATTTTTTTATATTTTTCACTGAACAAGGATAAAAAAGATGCAACCATAAAAATTGGCACCTACAACTGAGGTGGGATGTCGTCTACGGAAATACAGCACGTTCTCTGAAAAGCGTGCAAAAACTTTGACAATTTTTTTTTCTTTATTTTCATGAATTTTTTTGGCCATTTTATTGAAACCAAACAGGGCAAAACCAAAGTGGTGAAACAATCTGTTGTTGAGCGTGGGTAATAGTTGCAAGATGAACCTGTGCTGATAGAAGAATATATGGAGCTATGGGTAGGCACACAATATGACAGCATGGATTAGCAATTAACGAATGCAGATTGGCAATTGTTCAATCCGGATGCAAAGTACAAATCACAGGTGCTGGCTAAGACATGTCGAGACGTAGCGCAACAAGCTGAAAACAAAGAACGATGGAAAGAACTCACAGAACAAGTAAATAGTCTAGATTTTTCCTTTTTCCTGAATTTTTCTCGGGATTTTCCAAAAGGCACTAGGAGGAATCAATTTTTTTTATTTTTTCACTATTTTTTTATATTTTTCTCTGAACAAGGATAAAAAAGATGCAACCACAAAAACTGGCACCAACAACTGAGGTGGGATGTGGTGTACAGAAATACAACATGTTCTCTGAAAAGCGTAGAAAAACTTTGACAATTTTTTTCTTTATTTTCCTGAATTTTTTTGGCAATTTTGATGAAACCAAACAGGACAAAGCCAAAGTGGTGAAATAATCTGTTGTTGAGCGTGGGTAATAGTTGCAAGATGAATCCGTGCTGACAGAAGAAGATGTGGAGCTATGGGTAGGCACACAATATGACAGCAAGCATTAGCAATTAACGAATGCAGATTAGCGATTGTTCAATCCGGATCCAAAGTACAAATCACAGGTGCTGGCTAAGACATGTCGAGACGTAGCGCAACAAGGTGAAAACAAAGGACGATGGAAAGAACTCACAGAACAAGCAAACAGTCCAGATTTTTCCTTTTTCCTGAATTTTTCCCGGAATTTTCCAAAAGGCACTAGTACAAATGAAATTTTTTTTAATTTTTCACTATTTTTTATATTTTCTCTGAACAAGGATAAAAAAGATGTAACCACAAAAATTGGCACCTACAACTGAGGTGGGATATGGTCTACAGAAATACAGCACGTTCTTTGAAAAGCGTGCAATAACTTTGACAATTTGTTTCTTTACTTTCCTGAATTTTTTTGGCAATTTTGATGAAACCAAACAGGGCAAAGCCAAAGTGGTGAAATAATCTGTTGTTGAGCGTGGGTAACAGTTGCAAGATGAACTTGTGCTGACAGAAGAATATGTGGAGCTATGGGTAGGCACACAATATGACAGCAAGGATTAGCAATTAACGAATGCAGATTAGCGATTGTTCATTCCGGATCCAAATTATAAATCATAGGTGCTGGCTAAGACGTGTCGAGACGTAGCGCAACAAGGTGAAAACAAAGGAGATGTAAAGAACTCATAGAACAAGCAAATAGTCCAGATTTTTCCTTTTTCCTGAATTTTCCCCAGAATTTTCCAAAAGGCACTAGTAGGAATCAATTTTTTTTATTTTTTCACTATTTTTTTATATTTTTCACTGAACAAGGATAAAAAGATGCAACCACAAAAATTGGCACCTACAACTGAGGTGGGATGTCGTCTACGGAAATACAGCACATTCTCTGAAAAGCGCGCAAAAATTTTGACAATTTTTTTCTTTATTTTCATGATTTTTTTTGGCAATCTTGTTGAAACCAAACAGGGCAAAACCAAAGTGGTGAAACAATCTGTTGTTGAGCGTGGGTAATAGTTGCAAGATGAACCTGTGCTGATAGAAGAATATATGGAGCTATGGGTAGGCACACAACATGACAGCATGGATTAGCAATTAACGAATGCAGATTAGCAATTGTTCAATCCGGATGCAAAGTACAAATCACAGGTGCTGGCTAAGACATGTCGAGACGTAGCGCAACAAGCTGAAAACAAAGAACGATGGAAAGAACTCACAAAACAAGTAAATAGTCTAGATTTTTCCTTTTTCCTGAATTTTTCCCGGGATTTTCCAAAAGGCACTAGGAGGAATCAATTTTTTTTATTTTTTCACTATTTTTTTTATATTTTTCTCTGAACAAGGATAAAAAAGATGCAGCCACAAAAACTAGCACCAACAACTAAGGTGGGATATGGTCTACAGAAATACAGCACGTTCTCTGAAAAGCGTGCAAAAACTTTGGCAATTTTTTTCTTTTTTTTCCTAAATTTTTTTGGCAATTTTGATGAAACCAAACAGGGCAAAGCCAAGGTGGTGAAATAATCTATTGTTGAGCGTGGGTAACAGTTGCAAGATGAACCTGTGCTGATAGAAGAATATGTGGAGCTATGGGTAGGCACATAATATGATAGCAAGGATTAGCAATTAATGAAGGCAGATTAGTGATTGTTCAATCCGGATCCAAAGTTCAAATCACAGGTGCTGGCTAAGACGTGACGAGACGTAGCGCAACAAGGTGAAAACAGAGGACGATGGAGAGAACTCACAGAACAAGCAAATAGTCCAGATTTTTCCTTTTTCCTGAATTTTTCCCGAAATTTTCCAAAAGGCACCAGTAGGAATCATTTTTTTTATTTTTTCACTATATTTTTATATTTTTCTTTGAACGCGGACAAAAAAGATGCAACCATAAAAATTGGCACCTACAACTGAGGTGGGATGTGGTCTACAGAAATAGAGCATGTTCTCTAAAAAGCGTGCAAAAACTTTGATAATTTTTTTCTTTTTTTTATAAATTTTTTTGGCAATTTTGATGAAACCAAACTGGGCAAAGCCAAAGTGGTGAAACAATATGTTGTTGAGCGTGGGCAACAGTTGCAAGATGAACCTGTGCTGACAGAAGAATATGTGGAGCTATGGGTAGGCACGTAATATGACAGCAAGGATTAGCAATTAACGCATGCAGATTAGCGATTGTTCAATCCGGATCCAAAGTACAAATCCCAGGTGCTGGCTAAGACGTGTCGAGACGTAGCGCAACAAGGTGAAAACAAAGGACGATGGAAAGAACTCACAGAACAAGCAAATAGTCGACATTTTTTCTTTTTTCCTGAAATTTTCCCCGGAATTTTACAAAAGGCACTAGTAGGAATCAATTTTTTTATTTTTTCACTATTTTTTTATATTTTTCTATGAACAAGGATCAAAAAAGATGCAACCACAAAAATTGGCACAAACACTTTGATAATTTTTTTCTTTATTTTCATGAATTTTTTTGGCAATTTTGATGAAACCAAACAGGGCAAAACCAAAGTGGTGAAACAATCTGTTGTTGAGCATGGGTAATAGTTGCAAGATGATCCTGTGCTGACAGAATAATATGTGGAGCTATGCGTATGCACACAATATGATAGCAAGGATTAGCAATTAACGAATGCAGATTAGCAATTGTTCAATCCGGATCCAAAGTACAAATCACACGTGCTGGCAAAGACGTGCCGAGACGTAGCGCAACAAGGTGAAAACAAAGGACGATGGAAAGAACTCACAGAACAAGCAAATAGTCCGGATTTTTCCTTTTTACTGAATTTTCCCTGGAATTTTCCAAAAGGCACTAGTAGGAATCAATTTTTTTTTATTTTTTTCAATATTTTTTATATTTTTCTCTGAACAAGGATCAAAAAAGATGCAACCACAAAAATTGGCACCTACAACTGAGGTGGGATGTGGTGTACAGAAATACAGCACGTTCTCTAAAAACCGTGCAAAAACTTTGACATTTATTTTTATTTTCCTGAAATTTTATCGGCAATTTTGATGAAACCAAATATGGCAAAGCCAAAGTGGTGAAATAATTTGTTGTTGAGCGTGGGTAATAGTTGCAAGATGAACCTGTGCTGATAGAAGAATATGTGGAGCTATGGGTAGGCACACAATATGACAGCAAGGATTAGCAATTAACGAATGCAGATTAGTGATTGTTCAATTCGGATCCAAAGTACAAATCACAGGTGCTGGCTAAGACGTGTCGAGACGTAGCGCAACAAGGTGAGAACAAAGGACGATGGAGAGAACTCACAGAACAAGCAAATAGTCCAGATTTTTTCTTTTTCTTGAATTTTTCCCAGAATTTTCCAAAAGGCACCAGTAGGAATCAATTTTTTTTATTTTTTCACTATTTTTTTTATATTTTTCTCTGAAAAAGGATAAAAAAAGATGCAACCACAAAAATTGGCACCTACAACTGAGGTGGGATGTGGTGTACAGAAATACAACTCATTCTCTGAAAAGCGTGCAAAAACTTTGACAATTTGTTTCTTTATTTTCCTGAATTTTTTGGCAATTTTGATGAAACCAAACAGGGCAAAGCCAAAGTGGTGAAACAATCTGTTGTTGAGCGTGGGTAACAGTTGCAAGATGAACCTGTGCTGACAGAAGAATATGTGGTGCTATGGGTAGGCAAGCAATATGACCGCAGGGATTAGCAATTAACGAATGCAGATTAGCGATTGTTCAATCCGGATCCAAAGTACAAATCCCAGGTGCTGACTAAGACGTGTCGAGACGTAGCGCAACAAGGTAAAAACAAAGGACGATGAAAAGAACTCTTAGAACAAGCAAATAGTCCACATTTTTCTTTTTTCCTGAATTTTCCCTGGAATTTTACAAAAGGCACTAGTAGGAATCAATTTTTTTATTTTTTCACTATTTTTTATATTTTTCTCTGAACAATGATAAAAAAAGATGCAACCACAAAAATTGGCACCTACAACTGAGGTGGGATGTGGTCTACAGAAATACAGCACGTTCTTTAAAAAGCGTGCAAACACTTTGACAATTTTTTTCTTTATTTTCATGAATTTTTTTGGCAATTTCGATGAAACCAAACAGGGCAAAACCAAAGTGATGAAACAATCTGTTGTTGAGCGTGGGTAATAGTTGCAAGATGAACCTGTGCTGACAGAAGAATATGTGGAGCTATGGGTAGGCACACAATATGACAGCAAGGATTAGCAATTAACGAATGCAGATTAGCAATTGTTCAATCCGGATCCAAAGTACAAATCACTGGTGCTGGCTAAGACATGTCGAGACGTAGCGTAACAAGCTAAAAACAAAGGACGATGGAAAGAACTCACAAAACAAGCAAATAGTCTAGTTTTTCCTTTTTCCTGAATTTTTCCCGGAATTTTCCAAAAGGCACTAGGAGGAATCAAATTTTTTTTATTTTTTCACTATTTTTTTATATTTTTCTCTGAACAAGGATAAAAAAAGATGCAACCACAAAAACTGGCACCAACAACTGAGGTGGGCTGTGGTGTACAGAAATACAGCACGTTCTCTGAAAAGCGTATAAAAACTTTGACAATTTTTTTCTTTATTTTCCTGAATTTTTTTGGCAATTTTGATGAAACCAAACAGGATAAAGCCAAAGTGGTGAAATAATCTGTTGTTGAGCGTGGATAACAGTTGCAAGATGAACCTGTGCTAGCAGAATAATATGTGGAGCTATGGGTACGCACACAATATGATAGCAAGGATTAGCAATTAACGAATGCAGATTAGCAATTGTTCAATCCGGATCCAAAGTACAAATCACACGTGCTGGCTAAGACGTGTCGAGACGTAGCGCAACAAGGTGAAAACAAAGGACGATGGAAAGAACTCACAGAACAAGCAAATAGTCTGGATTTTTCCTTTTTACTGAATTTTCCCTGGAATTTTCCAAAAGGCACTAGTAGGAATCAATTTTTTTATTTTTTTCAATATTTTTTATATTTTCTCTGAACAAGGATCAAAATAGATGCAACCACAAAAATTGCCACATACAACTGAGGTGGGATGTGGTGTACAGAAATACAGCACGTTCTCTAAAAACCGTGAAAAAACTTTGACATTTATTTTTATTTTCCTGAAATTTTATCGGCAATTTTGATGAAACCAAACAGGGCAAAGCCAAAGTGGTGAAATAATCTGTTGTTGAGCGTGGGTAACAGTTGCAAGATGAACCTGTGCTGATAGAAGAATATGTGGACCTATGGGTAGGCACACAATATGACAGCAAGGATTAGCAATTAACGAATGTAGATTAGTGATTGTTCAATCCGGATCCAAAGTACAAATCACAGGTGCTGACTAAGACGTGTCGAGACGTAGCGCAATAAGGTGAAAACAAAGGACGATGGAGAGAACTCACAGAACAAGCAAATAGTCCAGATTTTTCCTTTTTCCTGAATATTTCCCGGAATTTTCCAAAAGGCACCAGTAGGAATCAAATTTTTTTATTTTTTCACTATTTTTTTATATTTTTCTTTGAAAAAGGATAAAAAAGATGCAACCACAAAAATTGGCACCTACAACTGAGGTGGGATGTGGTGTACAGAAATACAACACATTCTCTGAAAAGCGTGCAAAAACTTTGACAATTTTTTTCTTTTTTTTTCCTGAATTT
This sequence comes from Saccharum spontaneum, assembly GCA_022457205.1. Lineage (NCBI taxonomy): Eukaryota > Viridiplantae > Streptophyta > Magnoliopsida > Poales > Poaceae > Saccharum > Saccharum spontaneum. The sequence continues at coordinate 38,285 of JAKOGQ010000447.1, forward strand.
TTTTGGCAATTTTGATGAAACCAAACAGGCCAAAGCCAAAGTGGTGAAACAATCTGTTGTTGAGCGTGGGTAACAGTTGCAAGATGAACCTGTGCTGACAGAAGATTATGTGGAGCTATGGGTAGGCACGTAATATGACAGCAAGGATTAGCAATTAACGAATGCAGATTAGCGATTGTTCAATCCGGATCCAAAGTACAAATCCCAGGTGCTGAGTAAGACGTGTCGAGGCGTAGCGCAACAAGGTGAAAACAAAGGACGATGGAAAGAACTCTCAGAACAAGCAAATAGTCCACATTTTTCTTTTTTCCTGAATTTTCCCCGGAATTTTACAAAAGGCACTAGTAGGAATCAATTTTTTTATTTTTTCACTATTTTTTTATATTTTTCTCTGAACAAGGATCAAAAAAGATGCAACCACAAAAATTGGCACCTACAACTGAGGTGGGATGTGGTGTACATAAATACAGCATGTTCTCTAAAAAGCGTGCAAACACTTTGACAATTTTTTTCTTTATTTTCATGAATTTTTTTGTCAATTTTGATGAAACCAAACAAGGCAAAACCAAAGTGGTGAAACAATCTGTTGTTGAGCGTGGGTAATAGTTGCAAGATGAACCTGTGCTGACAGAAGATTATGTGGAGCTATGGGTAGGCACACAATATGACAGCAAGGATTAGCAATTAACGAATGCAGATTAGCAATTGTTCAATCCGGATCCAAAGTACAAATCACTGGTGCTGGCTAAGACATGTAGAGACGTAGCGCAACAAGCTGGAAACAAAGGACGATGGAAAGAACTCACAAAATAAGCAAATAGTCTAGATTTTTCTTTTTTCCTGAATTTTTCCCAGAATTTTCCAAAAGGCACTAGGAGGAATCAAATTTTTTTTATTTTTTCACTATTTTTTTATATTTTTCTCTGAACAAGGATAAAAAAAGATGCAACCACAAAAACTGGCACGAACAACTGAGGTGGGCTGTGGTGTGCAAAAATACAGCACGTTCTCTGAAAAGCGTACAAAAACTTTGACAATTTTTTTCTTTATTTTCCTGAATTTTTTTGGCAATTTTGATGAAACCAAACAGGACAAAACCAAAGTGGTGAAATAATCTGTTGTTGAGCGTGGATAACAGTTGCAAGATGAACCTGTGCTAGCAGAATAATATGTGGAGCTATGGGTACGCACACAATATGATAGCAAGGATTAGCAATTAACGAATGCAGATTAGCAATTGTTCAATCCGGATCCAAAGTACAAATCACACGTGCTGGCTAAGACGTGTCGAGACGTAGCGCAACAAGGTGAAAACAAAGGACGATGGAAAGAACTCACAGAACAAGCAAATAGTCCGGATTTTTCCTTTTTACTGAATTTTCCCTGGAATTTTCCAAAAAGGCACTAGTAGGAATCAATTTTTTTTTTATTTTTTTCAATATTTTTTATATTTTCTCTGAACAAGGATCAAAAAAGATGCAACCACAAAAATTGCCACCTACAACTGAGGTGGGATATGGTGTACAGAAATACAGCACGTTCTCTAAAAACCGTGCAAAAACTTTGACATTAGTTTTTATTTTCCTGAAATTTTATCGGCAATTTTGATGAAACCAAACAGGGCAAAGCCAAAGTGGTGAAATAATCTGTTGTTGAGCGTGGGTAATAGTTGCAAGATGAACCTGTGCTCACAGAAGAATATGTGGAGCTATGGGTAGGCACATAAAATGACAGCAAGGATTAGCAATTAATGAATGCAGATTAGTGATTGTTCAATCCGGATCCAAAGTTCAAATCACAGGTGCTAGCTAAGACGTGTTGAGACGTAGCGCAACAAGGTGAAAACAAAGGACGATAGAGAGAACTCACAGAACAAGCAAATAGTCCAGATTTTTCCTTTTTCCTGAATTTTTCCCGAAATTTTCCAAAAGGCACTAGTAGGAATCAAATTTTTTTTATTTTTTCACTGTATTTTTATATTTTTCTGTGAACAAGGATAAAAAAGATGCAACCACAAAAATTGGCACCTACAACTGAGGTGGGATGTGGTCTAAAGAAATACAGCACTTTCTGTGAAAAGCGTGCAAAAACTTTGACAATTTTTTTCTTTTTTTTTCCTGAATTTTTTTGGCAATTTTGATGAAACCAAACAGGCCAAAGCCAAAGTGGTGAAACAATCTGTTGTTGAGCGTGGGTAACAGTTGCAAGATGAACCTGTGCTGACAGAAGATTATGTGGAGCTATGGGTAGGCACGTAATATGACAGCAAGGATTAGCAATTAACGAATGCAGATTAGCGATTGTTCAATCCGGATCCAAAGTACAAATCCCAGGTGCTGAGTAAGACGTGTCGAGGCGTAGCGCAACAAGGTGAAAACAAAGGACGATGGAAAGAACTCTCAGAACAAGCAAATAGTCCACATTTTTCTTTTTTCCTGAATTTTCCCCGGAATTTTACAAAAGGCACTAGTAGGAATCAATTTTTTTATTTTTTCACTATTTTTTTATATTTTTCTCTGAACAAGGATCAAAAAAGATGCAACCACAAAAATTGGCACCTACAACTGAGGTGGGATGTGGTGTACATAAATACAGCATGTTCTCTAAAAAGCGTGCAAACACTTTGACAATTTTTTTCTTTATTTTCATGAATTTTTTTGTCAATTTTGATGAAACCAAACAAGGCAAAACCAAAGTGGTGAAACAATCTGTTGTTGAGCGTGGGTAATAGTTGCAAGATGAACCTGTGCTGACAGAAGATTATGTGGAGCTATGGGTAGGCACACAATATGACAGCAAGGATTAGCAATTAACGAATGCAGATTAGCAATTGTTCAATCCGGATCCAAAGTACAAATCACTGGTGCTGGCTAAGACATGTAGAGACGTAGCGCAACAAGCTGGAAACAAAGGACGATGGAAAGAACTCACAAAATAAGCAAATAGTCTAGATTTTTCTTTTTTCCTGAATTTTTCCCAGAATTTTCCAAAAGGCACTAGGAGGAATCAAATTTTTTTTATTTTTTCACTATTTTTTTATATTTTTCTCTGAACAAGGATAAAAAAAGATGCAACCACAAAAACTGGCACGAACAACTGAGGTGGGCTGTGGTGTGCAAAAATACAGCACGTTCTCTGAAAAGCGTACAAAAACTTTGACAATTTTTTTCTTTATTTTCCTGAATTTTTTTGGCAATTTTGATGAAACCAAACAGGACAAAACCAAAGTGGTGAAATAATCTGTTGTTGAGCGTGGATAACAGTTGCAAGATGAACCTGTGCTAGCAGAATAATATGTGGAGCTATGGGTACGCACACAATATGATAGCAAGGATTAGCAATTAACGAATGCAGATTAGCAATTGTTCAATCCGGATCCAAAGTACAAATCACACGTGCTGGCTAAGACGTGTCGAGACGTAGCGCAACAAGGTGAAAACAAAGGACGATGGAAAGAACTCACAGAACAAGCAAATAGTCCGGATTTTTCCTTTTTACTGAATTTTCCCTGGAATTTTCCAAAAAGGCACTAGTAGGAATCAATTTTTTTTTTATTTTTTTCAATATTTTTTATATTTTCTCTGAACAAGGATCAAAAAAGATGCAACCACAAAAATTGCCACCTACAACTGAGGTGGGATATGGTGTACAGAAATACAGCACGTTCTCTAAAAACCGTGCAAAAACTTTGACATTAGTTTTTATTTTCCTGAAATTTTATCGGCAATTTTGATGAAACCAAACAGGGCAAAGCCAAAGTGGTGAAATAATCTGTTGTTGAGCGTGGGTAATAGTTGCAAGATGAACCTGTGCTCACAGAAGAATATGTGGAGCTATGGGTAGGCACATAAAATGACAGCAAGGATTAGCAATTAATGAATGCAGATTAGTGATTGTTCAATCCGGATCCAAAGTTCAAATCACAGGTGCTAGCTAAGACGTGTTGAGACGTAGCGCAACAAGGTGAAAACAAAGGACGATAGAGAGAACTCACAGAACAAGCAAATAGTCCAGATTTTTCCTTTTTCCTGAATTTTTCCCGAAATTTTCCAAAAGGCACTAGTAGGAATCAAATTTTTTTTATTTTTTCACTGTATTTTTATATTTTTCTGTGAACAAGGATAAAAAAGATGCAACCACAAAAATTGGCACCTACAACTGAGGTGGGATGTGGTCTAAAGAAATACAGCACTTTCTGTGAAAAGCGTGCAAAAACTTTGACAATTTTTTTCTTTTTTTTTCCTGAATTTTTTTGGCAATTTTGATGAAACCAAACAGGCCAAAGCCAAAGTGGTGAAACAATCTGTTGTTGAGCGTGGGTAACAGTTGCAAGATGAACCTGTGCTGACAGAAGATTATGTGGAGCTATGGGTAGGCACGTAATATGACAGCAAGGATTAGCAATTAACGAATGCAGATTAGCGATTGTTCAATCCGGATCCAAAGTACAAATCCCAGGTGCTGAGTAAGACGTGTCGAGGCGTAGCGCAACAAGGTGAAAACAAAGGACGATGGAAAGAACTCTCAGAACAAGCAAATAGTCCACATTTTTCTTTTTTCCTGAATTTTCCCCGGAATTTTACAAAAGGCACTAGTAGGAATCAATTTTTTTATTTTTTCACTATTTTTTTATATTTTTCTCTGAACAAGGATCAAAAAAGATGCAACCACAAAAATTGGCACCTACAACTGAGGTGGGATGTGGTGTACATAAATACAGCATGTTCTCTAAAAAGCGTGCAAACACTTTGACAATTTTTTTCTTTATTTTCATGAATTTTTTTGTCAATTTTGATGAAACCAAACAAGGCAAAACCAAAGTGGTGAAACAATCTGTTGTTGAGCGTGGGTAATAGTTGCAAGATGAACCTGTGCTGACAGAAGATTATGTGGAGCTATGGGTAGGCACACAATATGACAGCAAGGATTAGCAATTAACGAATGCAGATTAGCAATTGTTCAATCCGGATCCAAAGTACAAATCACTGGTGCTGGCTAAGACATGTAGAGACGTAGCGCAACAAGCTGGAAACAAAGGACGATGGAAAGAACTCACAAAATAAGCAAATAGTCTAGATTTTTCTTTTTTCCTGAATTTTTCCCAGAATTTTCCAAAAGGCACTAGGAGGAATCAAATTTTTTTTATTTTTTCACTATTTTTTTATATTTTTCTCTGAACAAGGATAAAAAAAGATGCAACCACAAAAACTGGCACGAACAACTGAGGTGGGCTGTGGTGTGCAAAAATACAGCACGTTCTCTGAAAAGCGTACAAAAACTTTGACAATTTTTTTCTTTATTTTCCTGAATTTTTTTGGCAATTTTGATGAAACCAAACAGGACAAAACCAAAGTGGTGAAATAATCTGTTGTTGAGCGTGGATAACAGTTGCAAGATGAACCTGTGCTAGCAGAATAATATGTGGAGCTATGGGTACGCACACAATATGATAGCAAGGATTAGCAATTAACGAATGCAGATTAGCAATTGTTCAATCCGGATCCAAAGTACAAATCACACGTGCTGGCTAAGACGTGTCGAGACGTAGCGCAACAAGGTGAAAACAAAGGACGATGGAAAGAACTCACAGAACAAGCAAATAGTCCGGATTTTTCCTTTTTACTGAATTTTCCCTGGAATTTTCCAAAAAGGCACTAGTAGGAATCAATTTTTTTTTTATTTTTTTCAATATTTTTTATATTTTCTCTGAACAAGGATCAAAAAAGATGCAACCACAAAAATTGCCACCTACAACTGAGGTGGGATATGGTGTACAGAAATACAGCACGTTCTCTAAAAACCGTGCAAAAACTTTGACATTAGTTTTTATTTTCCTGAAATTTTATCGGCAATTTTGATGAAACCAAACAGGGCAAAGCCAAAGTGGTGAAATAATCTGTTGTTGAGCGTGGGTAATAGTTGCAAGATGAACCTGTGCTCACAGAAGAATATGTGGAGCTATGGGTAGGCACATAAAATGACAGCAAGGATTAGCAATTAATGAATGCAGATTAGTGATTGTTCAATCCGGATCCAAAGTTCAAATCACAGGTGCTAGCTAAGACGTGTTGAGACGTAGCGCAACAAGGTGAAAACAAAGGACGATAGAGAGAACTCACAGAACAAGCAAATAGTCCAGATTTTTCCTTTTTCCTGAATTTTTCCCGAAATTTTCCAAAAGGCACTAGTAGGAATCAAATTTTTTTTATTTTTTCACTGTATTTTTATATTTTTCTGTGAACAAGGATAAAAAAGATGCAACCACAAAAATTGGCACCTACAACTGAGGTGGGATGTGGTCTAAAGAAATACAGCACTTTCTGTGAAAAGCGTGCAAAAACTTTGACAATTTTTTTCTTTTTTTTTCCTGAATTTTTTTGGCAATTTTGATGAAACCAAACAGGCCAAAGCCAAAGTGGTGAAACAATCTGTTGTTGAGCGTGGGTAACAGTTGCAAGATGAACCTGTGCTGACAGAAGATTATGTGGAGCTATGGGTAGGCACGTAATATGACAGCAAGGATTAGCAATTAACGAATGCAGATTAGCGATTGTTCAATCCGGATCCAAAGTACAAATCCCAGGTGCTGAGTAAGACGTGTCGAGGCGTAGCGCAACAAGGTGAAAACAAAGGACGATGGAAAGAACTCTCAGAACAAGCAAATAGTCCACATTTTTCTTTTTTCCTGAATTTTCCCCGGAATTTTACAAAAGGCACTAGTAGGAATCAATTTTTTTATTTTTTCACTATTTTTTTATATTTTTCTCTGAACAAGGATCAAAAAAGATGCAACCACAAAAATTGGCACCTACAACTGAGGTGGGATGTGGTGTACATAAATACAGCATGTTCTCTAAAAAGCGTGCAAACACTTTGACAATTTTTTTCTTTATTTTCATGAATTTTTTTGTCAATTTTGATGAAACCAAACAAGGCAAAACCAAAGTGGTGAAACAATCTGTTGTTGAGCGTGGGTAATAGTTGCAAGATGAACCTGTGCTGACAGAAGATTATGTGGAGCTATGGGTAGGCACACAATATGACAGCAAGGATTAGCAATTAACGAATGCAGATTAGCAATTGTTCAATCCGGATCCAAAGTACAAATCACTGGTGCTGGCTAAGACATGTAGAGACGTAGCGCAACAAGCTGGAAACAAAGGACGATGGAAAGAACTCACAAAATAAGCAAATAGTCTAGATTTTTCTTTTTTCCTGAATTTTTCCCAGAATTTTCCAAAAGGCACTAGGAGGAATCAAATTTTTTTTATTTTTTCACTATTTTTTTATATTTTTCTCTGAACAAGGATAAAAAAAGATGCAACCACAAAAACTGGCACGAACAACTGAGGTGGGCTGTGGTGTGCAAAAATACAGCACGTTCTCTGAAAAGCGTACAAAAACTTTGACAATTTTTTTCTTTATTTTCCTGAATTTTTTTGGCAATTTTGATGAAACCAAACAGGACAAAACCAAAGTGGTGAAATAATCTGTTGTTGAGCGTGGATAACAGTTGCAAGATGAACCTGTGCTAGCAGAATAATATGTGGAGCTATGGGTACGCACACAATATGATAGCAAGGATTAGCAATTAACGAATGCAGATTAGCAATTGTTCAATCCGGATCCAAAGTACAAATCACACGTGCTGGCTAAGACGTGTCGAGACGTAGCGCAACAAGGTGAAAACAAAGGACGATGGAAAGAACTCACAGAACAAGCAAATAGTCCGGATTTTTCCTTTTTACTGAATTTTCCCTGGAATTTTCCAAAAAGGCACTAGTAGGAATCAATTTTTTTTTTATTTTTTTCAATATTTTTTATATTTTCTCTGAACAAGGATCAAAAAAGATGCAACCACAAAAATTGCCACCTACAACTGAGGTGGGATATGGTGTACAGAAATACAGCACGTTCTCTAAAAACCGTGCAAAAACTTTGACATTAGTTTTTATTTTCCTGAAATTTTATCGGCAATTTTGATGAAACCAAACAGGGCAAAGCCAAAGTGGTGAAATAATCTGTTGTTGAGCGTGGGTAATAGTTGCAAGATGAACCTGTGCTCACAGAAGAATATGTGGAGCTATGGGTAGGCACATAAAATGACAGCAAGGATTAGCAATTAATGAATGCAGATTAGTGATTGTTCAATCCGGATCCAAAGTTCAAATCACAGGTGCTAGCTAAGACGTGTTGAGACGTAGCGCAACAAGGTGAAAACAAAGGACGATAGAGAGAACTCACAGAACAAGCAAATAGTCCAGATTTTTCCTTTTTCCTGAATTTTTCCCGAAATTTTCCAAAAGGCACTAGTAGGAATCAAATTTTTTTTATTTTTTCACTGTATTTTTATATTTTTCTGTGAACAAGGATAAAAAAGATGCAACCACAAAAATTGGCACCTACAACTGAGGTGGGATGTGGTCTAAAGAAATACAGCACTTTCTGTGAAAAGCGTGCAAAAACTTTGACAATTTTTTTCTTTTTTTTCCTGAATTTTTTTGGCAATTTTGATGAAACCAAACAGGCCAAAGCCAAAGTGGTGAAACAATCTGTTGTTGAGCGTGGGTAACAGTTGCAAGATGAACCTGTGCTGACAGAAGATTATGTGGAGCTATGGGTAGGCACGTAATATGACAGCAAGGATTAGCAATTAACGAATGCAGATTAGCGATTGTTCAATCCGGATCCAAAGTACAAATCCCAGGTGCTGAGTAAGACGTGTCGAGGCGTAGCGCAACAAGGTGAAAACAAAGGACGATGGAAAGAACTCTCAGAACAAGCAAATAGTCCACATTTTTCTTTTTTCCTGAATTTTCCCCGGAATTTTACAAAAGGCACTAGTAGGAATCAATTTTTTTATTTTTTCACTATTTTTTTATATTTTTCTCTGAACAAGGATCAAAAAAGATGCAACCACAAAAATTGGCACCTACAACTGAGGTGGGATGTGGTGTACATAAATACAGCATGTTCTCTAAAAAGCGTGCAAACACTTTGACAATTTTTTTCTTTATTTTCATGAATTTTTTTGTCAATTTTGATGAAACCAAACAAGGCAAAACCAAAGTGGTGAAACAATCTGTTGTTGAGCGTGGGTAATAGTTGCAAGATGAACCTGTGCTGACAGAAGATTATGTGGAGCTATGGGTAGGCACACAATATGACAGCAAGGATTAGCAATTAACGAATGCAGATTAGCAATTGTTCAATCCGGATCCAAAGTACAAATCACTGGTGCTGGCTAAGACATGTAGAGACGTAGCGCAACAAGCTGGAAACAAAGGACGATGGAAAGAACTCACAAAATAAGCAAATAGTCTAGATTTTTCTTTTTTCCTGAATTTTTCCCAGAATTTTCCAAAAGGCACTAGGAGGAATCAAATTTTTTTTATTTTTTCACTATTTTTTTATATTTTTCTCTGAACAAGGATAAAAAAAGATGCAACCACAAAAACTGGCACGAACAACTGAGGTGGGCTGTGGTGTGCAAAAATACAGCACGTTCTCTGAAAAGCGTACAAAAACTTTGACAATTTTTTTCTTTATTTTCCTGAATTTTTTTGGCAATTTTGATGAAACCAAACAGGACAAAACCAAAGTGGTGAAATAATCTGTTGTTGAGCGTGGATAACAGTTGCAAGATGAACCTGTGCTAGCAGAATAATATGTGGAGCTATGGGTACGCACACAATATGATAGCAAGGATTAGCAATTAACGAATGCAGATTAGCAATTGTTCAATCCGGATCCAAAGTACAAATCACACGTGCTGGCTAAGACGTGTCGAGACGTAGCGCAACAAGGTGAAAACAAAGGACGATGGAAAGAACTCACAGAACAAGCAAATAGTCCGGATTTTTCCTTTTTACTGAATTTTCCCTGGAATTTTCCAAAAAGGCACTAGTAGGAATCAATTTTTTTTTTATTTTTTTCAATATTTTTTATATTTTCTCTGAACAAGGATCAAAAAAGATGCAACCACAAAAATTGCCACCTACAACTGAGGTGGGATATGGTGTACAGAAATACAGCACGTTCTCTAAAAACCGTGCAAAAACTTTGACATTAGTTTTTATTTTCCTGAAATTTTATCGGCAATTTTGATGAAACCAAACAGGGCAAAGCCAAAGTGGTGAAATAATCTGTTGTTGAGCGTGGGTAATAGTTGCAAGATGAACCTGTGCTCACAGAAGAATATGTGGAGCTATGGGTAGGCACATAAAATGACAGCAAGGATTAGCAATTAATGAATGCAGATTAGTGATTGTTCAATCCGGATCCAAAGTTCAAATCACAGGTGCTAGCTAAGACGTGTTGAGACGTAGCGCAACAAGGTGAAAACAAAGGACGATAGAGAGAACTCACAGAACAAGCAAATAGTCCAGATTTTTCCTTTTTCCTGAATTTTTCCCGAAATTTTCCAAAAGGCACTAGTAGGAATCAAATTTTTTTTATTTTTTCACTGTATTTTTATATTTTTCTGTGAACAAGGATAAAAAAGATGCAACCACAAAAATTGGCACCTACAACTGAGGTGGGATGTGGTCTAAAGAAATACAGCACTTTCTGTGAAAAGCGTGCAAAAACTTTGACAATTTTTTTCTTTTTTTTTCCTGAATTTTTTTGGCAATTTTGATGAAACCAAACAGGCCAAAGCCAAAGTGGTGAAACAATCTGTTGTTGAGCGTGGGTAACAGTTGCAAGATGAACCTGTGCTGACAGAAGATTATGTGGAGCTATGGGTAGGCACGTAATATGACAGCAAGGATTAGCAATTAACGAATGCAGATTAGCGATTGTTCAATCCGGATCCAAAGTACAAATCCCAGGTGCTGAGTAAGACGTGTCGAGGCGTAGCGCAACAAGGTGAAAACAAAGGACGATGGAAAGAACTCTCAGAACAAGCAAATAGTCCACATTTTTCTTTTTTCCTGAATTTTCCCCGGAATTTTACAAAAGGCACTAGTAGGAATCAATTTTTTTATTTTTTCACTATTTTTTTATATTTTTCTCTGAACAAGGATCAAAAAAGATGCAACCACAAAAATTGGCACCTACAACTGAGGTGGGATGTGGTGTACATAAATACAGCATGTTCTCTAAAAAGCGTGCAAACACTTTGACAATTTTTTTCTTTATTTTCATGAATTTTTTTGTCAATTTTGATGAAACCAAACAAGGCAAAACCAAAGTGGTGAAACAATCTGTTGTTGAGCGTGGGTAATAGTTGCAAGATGAACCTGTGCTGACAGAAGATTATGTGGAGCTATGGGTAGGCACACAATATGACAGCAAGGATTAGCAATTAACGAATGCAGATTAGCAATTGTTCAATCCGGATCCAAAGTACAAATCACTGGTGCTGGCTAAGACATGTAGAGACGTAGCGCAACAAGCTGGAAACAAAGGACGATGGAAAGAACTCACAAAATAAGCAAATAGTCTAGATTTTTCTTTTTTCCTGAATTTTTCCCAGAATTTTCCAAAAGGCACTAGGAGGAATCAAATTTTTTTTATTTTTTCACTATTTTTTTATATTTTTCTCTGAACAAGGATAAAAAAAGATGCAACCACAAAAACTGGCACGAACAACTGAGGTGGGCTGTGGTGTGCAAAAATACAGCACGTTCTCTGAAAAGCGTACAAAAACTTTGACAATTTTTTTCTTTATTTTCCTGAATTTTTTTGGCAATTTTGATGAAACCAAACAGGACAAAACCAAAGTGGTGAAATAATCTGTTGTTGAGCGTGGATAACAGTTGCAAGATGAACCTGTGCTAGCAGAATAATATGTGGAGCTATGGGTACGCACACAATATGATAGCAAGGATTAGCAATTAACGAATGCAGATTAGCAATTGTTCAATCCGGATCCAAAGTACAAATCACACGTGCTGGCTAAGACGTGTCGAGACGTAGCGCAACAAGGTGAAAACAAAGGACGATGGAAAGAACTCACAGAACAAGCAAATAGTCCGGATTTTTCCTTTTTACTGAATTTTCCCTGGAATTTTCCAAAAAGGCACTAGTAGGAATCAATTTTTTTTTTATTTTTTTCAATATTTTTTATATTTTCTCTGAACAAGGATCAAAAAAGATGCAACCACAAAAATTGCCACCTACAACTGAGGTGGGATATGGTGTACAGAAATACAGCACGTTCTCTAAAAACCGTGCAAAAACTTTGACATTAGTTTTTATTTTCCTGAAATTTTATCGGCAATTTTGATGAAACCAAACAGGGCAAAGCCAAAGTGGTGAAATAATCTGTTGTTGAGCGTGGGTAATAGTTGCAAGATGAACCTGTGCTCACAGAAGAATATGTGGAGCTATGGGTAGGCACATAAAATGACAGCAAGGATTAGCAATTAATGAATGCAGATTAGTGATTGTTCAATCCGGATCCAAAGTTCAAATCACAGGTGCTAGCTAAGACGTGTTGAGACGTAGCGCAACAAGGTGAAAACAAAGGACGATAGAGAGAACTCACAGAACAAGCAAATAGTCCAGATTTTTCCTTTTTCCTGAATTTTTCCCGAAATTTTCCAAAAGGCACTAGTAGGAATCAAATTTTTTTTATTTTTTCACTGTATTTTTATATTTTTCTGTGAACAAGGATAAAAAAGATGCAACCACAAAAATTGGCACCTACAACTGAGGTGGGATGTGGTCTAAAGAAATACAGCACTTTCTGTGAAAAGCGTGCAAAAACTTTGACAATTTTTTTCTTTTTTTTTCCTGAATTTTTTTGGCAATTTTGATGAAACCAAACAGGCCAAAGCCAAAGTGGTGAAACAATCTGTTGTTGAGCGTGGGTAACAGTTGCAAGATGAACCTGTGCTGACAGAAGATTATGTGGAGCTATGGGTAGGCACGTAATATGACAGCAAGGATTAGCAATTAACGAATGCAGATTAGCGATTGTTCAATCCGGATCCAAAGTACAAATCCCAGGTGCTGAGTAAGACGTGTCGAGGCGTAGCGCAACAAGGTGAAAACAAAGGACGATGGAAAGAACTCTCAGAACAAGCAAATAGTCCACATTTTTCTTTTTTCCTGAATTTTCCCCGGAATTTTACAAAAGGCACTAGTAGGAATCAATTTTTTTATTTTTTCACTATTTTTTTATATTTTTCTCTGAACAAGGATCAAAAAAGATGCAACCACAAAAATTGGCACCTACAACTGAGGTGGGATGTGGTGTACATAAATACAGCATGTTCTCTAAAAAGCGTGCAAACACTTTGACAATTTTTTTCTTTATTTTCATGAATTTTTTTGTCAATTTTGATGAAACCAAACAAGGCAAAACCAAAGTGGTGAAACAATCTGTTGTTGAGCGTGGGTAATAGTTGCAAGATGAACCTGTGCTGACAGAAGATTATGTGGAGCTATGGGTAGGCACACAATATGACAGCAAGGATTAGCAATTAACGAATGCAGATTAGCAATTGTTCAATCCGGATCCAAAGTACAAATCACTGGTGCTGGCTAAGACATGTAGAGACGTAGCGCAACAAGCTGGAAACAAAGGACGATGGAAAGAACTCACAAAATAAGCAAATAGTCTAGATTTTTCTTTTTTCCTGAATTTTTCCCAGAATTTTCCAAAAGGCACTAGGAGGAATCAAATTTTTTTTATTTTTTCACTATTTTTTTATATTTTTCTCTGAACAAGGATAAAAAAAGATGCAACCACAAAAACTGGCACGAACAACTGAGGTGGGCTGTGGTGTGCAAAAATACAGCACGTTCTCTGAAAAGCGTACAAAAACTTTGACAATTTTTTTCTTTATTTTCCTGAATTTTTTTGGCAATTTTGATGAAACCAAACAGGACAAAACCAAAGTGGTGAAATAATCTGTTGTTGAGCGTGGATAACAGTTGCAAGATGAACCTGTGCTAGCAGAATAATATGTGGAGCTATGGGTACGCACACAATATGATAGCAAGGATTAGCAATTAACGAATGCAGATTAGCAATTGTTCAATCCGGATCCAAAGTACAAATCACACGTGCTGGCTAAGACGTGTCGAGACGTAGCGCAACAAGGTGAAAACAAAGGACGATGGAAAGAACTCACAGAACAAGCAAATAGTCCGGATTTTTCCTTTTTACTGAATTTTCCCTGGAATTTTCCAAAAAGGCACTAGTAGGAATCAATTTTTTTTTTATTTTTTTCAATATTTTTTATATTTTCTCTGAACAAGGATCAAAAAAGATGCAACCACAAAAATTGCCACCTACAACTGAGGTGGGATATGGTGTACAGAAATACAGCACGTTCTCTAAAAACCGTGCAAAAACTTTGACATTAGTTTTTATTTTCCTGAAATTTTATCGGCAATTTTGATGAAACCAAACAGGGCAAAGCCAAAGTGGTGAAATAATCTGTTGTTGAGCGTGGGTAATAGTTGCAAGATGAACCTGTGCTCACAGAAGAATATGTGGAGCTATGGGTAGGCACATAAAATGACAGCAAGGATTAGCAATTAATGAATGCAGATTAGTGATTGTTCAATCCGGATCCAAAGTTCAAATCACAGGTGCTAGCTAAGACGTGTTGAGACGTAGCGCAACAAGGTGAAAACAAAGGACGATAGAGAGAACTCACAGAACAAGCAAATAGTCCAGATTTTTCCTTTTTCCTGAATTTTTCCCGAAATTTTCCAAAAGGCACTAGTAGGAATCAAATTTTTTTTATTTTTTCACTGTATTTTTATATTTTTCTGTGAACAAGGATAAAAAAGATGCAACCACAAAAATTGGCACCTACAACTGAGGTGGGATGTGGTCTAAAGAAATACAGCACTTTCTGTGAAAAGCGTGCAAAAACTTTGACAATTTTTTTCTTTTTTTTTCCTGAATTTTTTTGGCAATTTTGATGAAACCAAACAGGCCAAAGCCAAAGTGGTGAAACAATCTGTTGTTGAGCGTGGGTAACAGTTGCAAGATGAACCTGTGCTGACAGAAGATTATGTGGAGCTATGGGTAGGCACGTAATATGACAGCAAGGATTAGCAATTAACGAATGCAGATTAGCGATTGTTCAATCCGGATCCAAAGTACAAATCCCAGGTGCTGAGTAAGACGTGTCGAGGCGTAGCGCAACAAGGTGAAAACAAAGGACGATGGAAAGAACTCTCAGAACAAGCAAATAGTCCACATTTTTCTTTTTTCCTGAATTTTCCCCGGAATTTTACAAAAGGCACTAGTAGGAATCAATTTTTTTATTTTTTCACTATTTTTTTATATTTTTCTCTGAACAAGGATCAAAAAAGATGCAACCACAAAAATTGGCACCTACAACTGAGGTGGGATGTGGTGTACATAAATACAGCATGTTCTCTAAAAAGCGTGCAAACACTTTGACAATTTTTTTCTTTATTTTCATGAATTTTTTTGTCAATTTTGATGAAACCAAACAAGGCAAAACCAAAGTGGTGAAACAATCTGTTGTTGAGCGTGGGTAATAGTTGCAAGATGAACCTGTGCTGACAGAAGATTATGTGGAGCTATGGGTAGGCACACAATATGACAGCAAGGATTAGCAATTAACGAATGCAGATTAGCAATTGTTCAATCCGGATCCAAAGTACAAATCACTGGTGCTGGCTAAGACATGTAGAGACGTAGCGCAACAAGCTGGAAACAAAGGACGATGGAAAGAACTCACAAAATAAGCAAATAGTCTAGATTTTTCTTTTTTCCTGAATTTTTCCCAGAATTTTCCAAAAGGCACTAGGAGGAATCAAATTTTTTTTATTTTTTCACTATTTTTTTATATTTTTCTCTGAACAAGGATAAAAAAAGATGCAACCACAAAAACTGGCACGAACAACTGAGGTGGGCTGTGGTGTGCAAAAATACAGCACGTTCTCTGAAAAGCGTACAAAAACTTTGACAATTTTTTTCTTTATTTTCCTGAATTTTTTTGGCAATTTTGATGAAACCAAACAGGACAAAACCAAAGTGGTGAAATAATCTGTTGTTGAGCGTGGATAACAGTTGCAAGATGAACCTGTGCTAGCAGAATAATATGTGGAGCTATGGGTACGCACACAATATGATAGCAAGGATTAGCAATTAACGAATGCAGATTAGCAATTGTTCAATCCGGATCCAAAGTACAAATCACACGTGCTGGCTAAGACGTGTCGAGACGTAGCGCAACAAGGTGAAAACAAAGGACGATGGAAAGAACTCACAGAACAAGCAAATAGTCCGGATTTTTCCTTTTTACTGAATTTTCCCTGGAATTTTCCAAAAAGGCACTAGTAGGAATCAATTTTTTTTTTATTTTTTTCAATATTTTTTATATTTTCTCTGAACAAGGATCAAAAAAGATGCAACCACAAAAATTGCCACCTACAACTGAGGTGGGATATGGTGTACAGAAATACAGCACGTTCTCTAAAAACCGTGCAAAAACTTTGACATTAGTTTTTATTTTCCTGAAATTTTATCGGCAATTTTGATGAAACCAAACAGGGCAAAGCCAAAGTGGTGAAATAATCTGTTGTTGAGCGTGGGTAATAGTTGCAAGATGAACCTGTGCTCACAGAAGAATATGTGGAGCTATGGGTAGGCACATAAAATGACAGCAAGGATTAGCAATTAATGAATGCAGATTAGTGATTGTTCAATCCGGATCCAAAGTTCAAATCACAGGTGCTAGCTAAGACGTGTTGAGACGTAGCGCAACAAGGTGAAAACAAAGGACGATAGAGAGAACTCACAGAACAAGCAAATAGTCCAGATTTTTCCTTTTTCCTGAATTTTTCCCGAAATTTTCCAAAAGGCACTAGTAGGAATCAAATTTTTTTTATTTTTTCACTGTATTTTTATATTTTTCTGTGAACAAGGATAAAAAAGATGCAACCACAAAAATTGGCACCTACAACTGAGGTGGGATGTGGTCTAAAGAAATACAGCACTTTCTGTGAAAAGCGTGCAAAAACTTTGACAATTTTTTTCTTTTTTTTTCCTGAATTTTTTTGGCAATTTTGATGAAACCAAACAGGCCAAAGCCAAAGTGGTGAAACAATCTGTTGTTGAGCGTGGGTAACAGTTGCAAGATGAACCTGTGCTGACAGAAGATTATGTGGAGCTATGGGTAGGCACGTAATATGACAGCAAGGATTAGCAATTAACGAATGCAGATTAGCGATTGTTCAATCCGGATCCAAAGTACAAATCCCAGGTGCTGAGTAAGACGTGTCGAGGCGTAGCGCAACAAGGTGAAAACAAAGGACGATGGAAAGAACTCTCAGAACAAGCAAATAGTCCACATTTTTCTTTTTTCCTGAATTTTCCCCGGAATTTTACAAAAGGCACTAGTAGGAATCAATTTTTTTATTTTTTCACTATTTTTTTATATTTTTCTCTGAACAAGGATCAAAAAAGATGCAACCACAAAAATTGGCACCTACAACTGAGGTGGGATGTGGTGTACATAAATACAGCATGTTCTCTAAAAAGCGTGCAAACACTTTGACAATTTTTTTCTTTATTTTCATGAATTTTTTTGTCAATTTTGATGAAACCAAACAAGGCAAAACCAAAGTGGTGAAACAATCTGTTGTTGAGCGTGGGTAATAGTTGCAAGATGAACCTGTGCTGACAGAAGATTATGTGGAGCTATGGGTAGGCACACAATATGACAGCAAGGATTAGCAATTAACGAATGCAGATTAGCAATTGTTCAATCCGGATCCAAAGTACAAATCACTGGTGCTGGCTAAGACATGTAGAGACGTAGCGCAACAAGCTGGAAACAAAGGACGATGGAAAGAACTCACAAAATAAGCAAATAGTCTAGATTTTTCTTTTTTCCTGAATTTTTCCCAGAATTTTCCAAAAGGCACTAGGAGGAATCAAATTTTTTTTATTTTTTCACTATTTTTTTATATTTTTCTCTGAACAAGGATAAAAAAAGATGCAACCACAAAAACTGGCACGAACAACTGAGGTGGGCTGTGGTGTGCAAAAATACAGCACGTTCTCTGAAAAGCGTACAAAAACTTTGACAATTTTTTTCTTTATTTTCCTGAATTTTTTTGGCAATTTTGATGAAACCAAACAGGACAAAACCAAAGTGGTGAAATAATCTGTTGTTGAGCGTGGATAACAGTTGCAAGATGAACCTGTGCTAGCAGAATAATATGTGGAGCTATGGGTACGCACACAATATGATAGCAAGGATTAGCAATTAACGAATGCAGATTAGCAATTGTTCAATCCGGATCCAAAGTACAAATCACACGTGCTGGCTAAGACGTGTCGAGACGTAGCGCAACAAGGTGAAAACAAAGGACGATGGAAAGAACTCACAGAACAAGCAAATAGTCCGGATTTTTCCTTTTTACTGAATTTTCCCTGGAATTTTCCAAAAAGGCACTAGTAGGAATCAATTTTTTTTTTATTTTTTTCAATATTTTTTATATTTTCTCTGAACAAGGATCAAAAAAGATGCAACCACAAAAATTGCCACCTACAACTGAGGTGGGATATGGTGTACAGAAATACAGCACGTTCTCTAAAAACCGTGCAAAAACTTTGACATTAGTTTTTATTTTCCTGAAATTTTATCGGCAATTTTGATGAAACCAAACAGGGCAAAGCCAAAGTGGTGAAATAATCTGTTGTTGAGCGTGGGTAATAGTTGCAAGATGAACCTGTGCTCACAGAAGAATATGTGGAGCTATGGGTAGGCACATAAAATGACAGCAAGGATTAGCAATTAATGAATGCAGATTAGTGATTGTTCAATCCGGATCCAAAGTTCAAATCACAGGTGCTAGCTAAGACGTGTTGAGACGTAGCGCAACAAGGTGAAAACAAAGGACGATAGAGAGAACTCACAGAACAAGCAAATAGTCCAGATTTTTCCTTTTTCCTGAATTTTTCCCGAAATTTTCCAAAAGGCACTAGTAGGAATCAAATTTTTTTTATTTTTTCACTGTATTTTTATATTTTTCTGTGAACAAGGATAAAAAAGATGCAACCACAAAAATTGGCACCTACAACTGAGGTGGGATGTGGTCTAAAGAAATACAGCACTTTCTGTGAAAAGCGTGCAAAAACTTTGACAATTTTTTTCTTTTTTTTTCCTGAATTTTTTTGGCAATTTTGATGAAACCAAACAGGCCAAAGCCAAAGTGGTGAAACAATCTGTTGTTGAGCATGGGTAACAGTTGCAAGATGAACCTGTGCTGACAGAAGATTATGTGGAGCTATGGGTAGGCACGTAATATGACAGCAAGGATTAGCAATTAACGAATGCAGATTAGCGATTGTTCAATCCGGATCCAAAGTACAAATCCCAGGTGCTGACTAAGACGTGTCGAGGCGTAGCGCAACAAGGTGAAAACAAAGGACGATGGAAAGAACTCTCAGAACAAGCAAATAGTCCACATTTTTCTTTTTTCCTGAATTTTCCCCGGAATTTTACAAAAGGCACTAGTAGGAATCAATTTTTTTATTTTTTCACTATTTTTTTATATTTTTCTCTGAACAAGGATCAAAAAAGATGCAACCACAAAAATTGGCACCTACAACTAAGGTGGGATGTGGTGTACATAAATACAGCATGTTCTCTAAAAAGCGTGCAAACACTTTGACAATTTTTTTCTTTATTTTCATGAATTTTTTTGTCAATTTTGATGAAACCAAACAGGGCAAAACCAAAGTGGTGAAACAATCTGTTGTTGAGCGTGGGTAATAGTTGCAAGATGAACCTGTGCTGACAGAAGATTATGTGGAGCTATGGGTAGGCACACAATATGACAGCAAGGATTAGCAATTAACGAATGCAGATTAGCAATTGTTCAATCCGGATCCAAAGTACAAATCACTGGTGCTGGCTAAGACATGTAGAGACGTAGCGCAACAAGCTGGAAACAAAGGACGATGGAAAGAACTCACAAAATAAGCAAATAGTCTAGATTTTTCTTTTTTCCTGAATTTTTCCCAGAATTTTCCAAAAGGCACTAGGAGGAATCAAATTTTTTTTATTTTTTCACTATTTTTTTTATATTTTTCTCTGAACAAGGATAAAAAAAGATGCAACCACAAAAACTGGCACCAACAACTGAGGTGGGCTGTGGTGTGCAAAAATACAGCACGTTCTCTGAAAAGCGTACAAAAACTTTGACAATTTTTTTCTTTATTTTCCTGAATTTTTTTGGCAATTTTGATGAAACCAAACAGGACAAAACCAAAGTGGTGAAATAATCTGTTGTTGAGCGTGGATAACAGTTGCAAGATGAACCTGTGCTAGCAGAATAATATGTGGAGCTATGGGTACGCACACAATATGATAGCAAGGATTAGCAATTAACGAATGCAGATTAGCAATTGTTCAATCCGGATCCAAAGTACAAATCACACGTGCTGGCTAAGACGTGTCGAGACGTAGCGCAACAAGGTGAAAACAAAGGACGATGGAAAGAACTCACAGAACAAGCAAATAGTCCGGATTTTTCCTTTTTACTGAATTTTCCCTGGAATTTTCCAAAAAGGCACTAGTAGGAATCAATTTTTTTTTTATTTTTTTCAATATTTTTTATATTTTCTCTGAACAAGGATCAAAAAAGATGCAACCACAAAAATTGCCACCTACAACTGAGGTGGGATATGGTGTACAGAAATACAGCACGTTCTCTAAAAACCGTGCAAAAACTTTGACATTTGTTTTTATTTTCCTGAAATTTTATCGGCAATTTTGATGAAACCAAACAGGGCAAAACCAAAGTGGTGAAACAATCTGTTGTTGAGCGTGGGTAATAGTTGCAAGATGAACCTGTGCTGACAGAAGAATATGTGGAGCTATGGGTAGGCACACAATATGACAGCAAGGATTAGCAATTAACGAATGCAGATTAGCAATTGTTCAATCCGGATCCAAAGTACAAATCACTGGTGCTGGCTAAGACATGTAGAGACGTAGCGCAACAAGCTGGAAACAAAGGACGATGGAAAGAACTCACAAAATAAGCAAATAGTCTAGATTTTTCTTTTTTCCTGAATTTTTCCTAGAATTTTCCAAAAGGCACTAGGAGGAATCAAATTTTTTTTATTTTTTCACTATTTTTTTTATATTTTTCTCTGAACAAGGATAAAAAAGATGCAACCACAAAAACTGGCACCAACAACTGAGGTGGGCTGTGGTGTACAAAAATACAGCACGTTCTCTGAAAAGCGTACAAAAACTTTGACAATTTTTTTCTTTATTTTCCTGAATTTTTTTGGCAATTTTGATGAAACCAAACAGGACAAAACCAAAGTGGTGAAATAATCTGTTGTTGAGCGTGGATAACAGTTGCAAGATGAACCTGTGCTAGCAGAATAATATGTGGAGCTATGGGTACGCACACAATATGATAGCAAGGATTAGCAATTAACGAATGCAGATTAGCAATTGTTCAATCCGGATCCAAAGTACAAATCACACGTGCTGGCTAAGACGTGTCGAGACGTAGCGCAACAAGGTGAAAACAAAGGACGATGGAAAGAACTCACAGAACAAGCAAATAGTCCGGATTTTTCCTTTTTACTGAATTTTCCCTGGAATTTTCCAAAAAGGCACTAGTAGGAATCAATTTTTTTTTATTTTTTTCAATATTTTTTATATTTTCTCTGAACAAGGATCAAAAAAGATGCAACCACAAAAATTGCCACCTACAACTGAGGTGGGATATGGTGTACAGAAATACAGCACGTTCTCTAAAAACCGTGCAAAAACTTTGACATTTGTTTTTATTTTCCTGAAATTTTATCGGCAATTTTGATGAAACCAAACAGGGCAAAGCCAAAGTGGTGAAATAATCTGTTGTTGAGCGTGGGTAACAGTTGCAAGATGAACCTGTGCTGATAGAAGAATATGTGGAGCTATGGGTAGGCACACAATATGATAGCAAGGATTAGCAATTAACGAATACAGATTAGTGATTGTTCAATCCGGATCCAAAGTACAAATCACAGGTGCTGACTAAGACGTGTCGAGACGTAGCGCAACAAGGTGAAAACAAAGAACGATGGAGAGAACTCACAGAACAAGCAAATTGTCCAGATTTTTCCTTTTTCCTGAATTTTTCCCGAAATTTTCCAAAAGGCACCAGTAGGAATCAAATTTTTTTTATTTTTTCACTATTTTTTATATTTTTCTCTGAAAAAGGATAAAAAAAGATGCAACCACAAAAATTGGCACCTACAACTGAGGTGGGATGTGGTGTACAGAAATACAACACATTCTCCGAAAAGCGTGCAAAAACTTTGACAATTTGTTTCTTTATTTTCCTGATTTTTCTGGCAATTTTGTTGAAACCAAACAGGGCAAAGCCAAAGTGGTGAAATAATCTGTTGTTGAGCGTGGGTAACAGTTGCAAGATGAACCTGTGCTCACAGAAGAATATGTGGAGCTATGGGTAGGCACATAATATGACAGCAAGGATTAGCAATTAATGAATGCAGATTAGTGATTGTTCAATCCGGATCCAAAGTTCAAATCACAGGTGCTGGCTAAGATGTGTCGAGACGTAGCGCAACAAGGTGAAAACAAAGGACGATGGAGAGAACTCACAGAACAAGCAAATAGTCCAGATTTTTCCTTTTTCCTGAATTTTTCCCGAAATTTTCCAAAAGGCACCAGTAGGAATCAATTTTTTTTATTTTTTCACTATATTTTTATATTTTTCTGTGAACAAGGATAAAAAAAGATGCAACCACAAAAATTGGCACCTACAACTGAGGTGGGATGTGGTCTATAGAAATACAGCATGTTCTCTAAAAAGCGTGCAAAAACTTTGATAATTTTTTTCTTTTTTTTCCTAAATTTTTTTTGGCAATTTTGATGAAACCAAACAGGGCAAAGCCAAAGTGGTGAAACAATCTGTTGTTGAGCGTGGGTAATAGTTGCAAGATGAACCTGTGCTGACAGAAGAATATGTGGAGCTATGGGTAGGCACACAATATGACAGCAAGGATTAGCAATTAACGAATGCAGATTAGCAATTGTTCAATCCGGATCCAAAGTACAAATCACTGGTGCTGGCTAAGACATGTAGAGACGTAGCGCAACAAGCTGGAAACAAAGGACGATGGAAAGAACTCACAAAATAAGCAAATAGTCTAGATTTTTCTTTTTTCCTGAATTTTTCCTAGAATTTTCCAAAAGGCACTAGGAGGAATCAAATTTTTTTTATTTTTTCACTATTTTTTTTATATTTTTCTCTGAACAAGGATAAAAAAGATGCAACCACAAAAACTGGCACCAACAACTGAGGTGGGCTGTGGTGTACAAAAATACAGCACGTTCTCTGAAAAGCGTACAAAAACTTTGACAATTTTTTTCTTTATTTTCCTGAATTTTTTTGGCAATTTTGATGAAACCAAACAGGACAAAACCAAAGTGGTGAAATAATCTGTTGTTGAGCGTGGATAACAGTTGCAAGATGAACCTGTGCTAGCAGAATAATATGTGGAGCTATGGGTACGCACACAATATGATAGCAAGGATTAGCAATTAACGAATGCAGATTAGCAATTGTTCAATCCGGATCTAAAGTACAAATCACACGTGCTGGCTAAGACGTGTCGAGACGTAGCGCAACAAGGTGAAAACAAAGGACGATGGAAAGAACTCACAGAACAAGCAAATAGTCCGGATTTTTCCTTTTTACTGAATTTTCCCTGGAATTTTCCAAAAAGGCACTAGTAGGAATCAATTTTTTTTTTATTTTTTTCAATATTTTTTATATTTTCTCTGAACAAGGATCAAAAAAGATGCAACCACAAAAATTGCCACCTACAACTGAGGTGGGATATGGTGTACAGAAATACAGCACGTTCTCTAAAAACCGTGCAAAAACTTTGACATTTGTTTTTATTTTCCTGAAATTTTATCGGCAATTTTGATGAAACCAAACAGGGCAAAGCCAAAGTGGTGAAATAATCTGTTGTTGAGCGTGGGTAACAGTTGCAAGATGAACCTGTGCTGATAGAAGAATATGTGGAGCTATGGGTAGGCACACAATATGATAGCAAGGATTAGCAATTAACGAATACAGATTAGTGATTGTTCAATCCGGATCCAAAGTACAAATCACAGGTGCTGACTAAGACGTGTCGAGACGTAGCGCAACAAGGTGAAAACAAAGAACGATGGAGAGAACTCACAGAACAAGCAAATTGTCCAGATTTTTCCTTTTTCCTGAATTTTTCCCGAAATTTTCCAAAAGGCACCAGTAGGAATCAAATTTTTTTTATTTTTTCACTATTTTTTATATTTTTCTCTGAAAAAGGATAAAAAAAGATGCAACCACAAAAATTGGCACCTACAACTGAGGTGGGATGTGGTGTACAGAAATACAACACATTCTCCGAAAAGCGTGCAAAAACTTTGACAATTTGTTTCTTTATTTTCCTGATTTTTCTGGCAATTTTGTTGAAACCAAACAGGGCAAAGCCAAAGTGGTGAAATAATCTGTTGTTGAGCGTGGGTAACAGTTGCAAGATGAACCTGTGCTCACAGAAGAATATGTGGAGCTATGGGTAGGCACATAATATGACAGCAAGGATTAGCAATTAATGAATGCAGATTAGTGATTGTTCAATCCGGATCCAAAGTTCAAATCACAGGTGCTGGCTAAGATGTGTCGAGACGTAGCGCAACAAGGTGAAAACAAAGGACGATGGAGAGAACTCACAGAACAAGCAAATAGTCCAGATTTTTCCTTTTTCCTGAATTTTTCCCGAAATTTTCCAAAAGGCACCAGTAGGAATCAATTTTTTTTATTTTTTCACTATATTTTTATATTTTTCTGTGAACAAGGATAAAAAAAGATGCAACCACAAAAATTGGCACCTACAACTGAGGTGGGATGTGGTCTATAGAAATACAGCATGTTCTCTAAAAAGCGTGCAAAAACTTTGATAATTTTTTTCTTTTTTTTCCTAAATTTTTTTTGGCAATTTTGATGAAACCAAACAGGGCAAAGCCAAAGTGGTGAAACAATCTGTTGTTGAGCGTGGGTAACAGTTGCAAGATGAACCTGTGCTGACAGAAGAATATGTGGAGCTATGGGTAGGCACGTAATATGACAGCAAGGATTAGCAATTAACGAATGCAGATTAGCGATTGTTCAATCCGGATCCAAAGTACAAATCCCAGGTGCTGACTAAGACGTATCGAGACGTAGCGCAACAAGGTGAAAACAAAGGACGATGGAAAGAACTCTTAGAACAAGCAAATAGTCCACATTTTTCTTTTTTCCTAAATTTTCCCTGGAATTTTACAAAAGGCACTAGTAGGAATCAATTTTTTTATTTTTTCACTATTTTTTATATTTTTCTCTGAACAATGATAAAAAAAGATGCAACCACAAAAATTGGCACCTACAACTGAGGTGGGATGTGGTCTACAGAAATACAGCACGTTCTCTAAAAAGCGTGCAAACACTTTGACAATTTTTTTTTATTTTCATGAATTTTTTTGGCAATTTTGTTGAAACCAAACAGGGCAAAACCAAAGTGGTGAAACAATCTGTTGTTGAGCGTGGGTAATAGTTGCAAGATGAACCTGTGCTGACAGAAGATTATGTGGAGCTATGGGTAGGCACACAATATGACAGCAAGGATTAGCAATTAACGAATGCAGATTAGCAATTGTTCAATCCGGATCCAAAGTACAAATCACTGGTGCTGGCTAAGACATGTAGAGACGTAGCGCAACAAGCTGGAAACAAAGGACGATGGAAAGAACTCACAAAATAAGCAAATAGTCTAGATTTTTCTTTTTTCCTGAATTTTTCCCAGAATTTTCCAAAAGGCACTAGGAGGAATCAATTTTTTTTTATTTTTTCACTATTTTTTTTATATTTTTCTCTGAACAAGGATAAAAAAAGATGCAACCACAAAAACTGGCACCAACAACTGAGGTGGGCTGTGGTGTACAAAAATACAGCACGTTCTCTGAAAAGCGTACAAAAACTTTGACAATTTTTTTCTTTATTTTCCTGAATTTTTTTGGCAATTTTGATGAAACCAAACAGGACAAAACCAAAGTGGTGAAATAATCTGTTGTTGAGCGTGGATAACAGTTGCAAGATGAACCTGTGCTAGCAGAATAATATGTGGAGCTATGGGTACGCACACAATATGATAGCAAGGATTAGCAATTAACGAATGCAGATTAGCAATTGTTCAATCCGGATCCAAAGTACAAATCACACATGCTGCTAAGACGTGTCGAGACGTAGCGCAACAAGGTGAAAACAAAGGACGATGGAAAGAACTCACAGAACAAGCAAATAGTCCGGATTTTTCCTTTTTACTGAATTTTCCCTGGAATTTTCCAAAAAGGCACTAGTAGGAATCAATTTTTTTTATTTTTTTCAATATTTTTTATATTTTCTCTGAACAAGGATCAAAAAAGATGCAACCACAAAAATTGCCACCTACAACTGAGGTGGGATATGGTGTACAGAAATACAGCACGTTCTCTAAAAACCGTGCAAAAACTTTGACATTTGTTTTTATTTTCCTGAAATTTTATCGGCAATTTTGATGAAACCAAACAGGGCAAAGCCAAAGTGGTGAAATAATCTGTTGTTGAGCGTGGGTAACAGTTGCAAGATGAACCTGTGCTGATAGAAGAATATGTGGAGCTATGGGTAGGCACACAATATGATAGCAAGGATTAGCAATTAACGAATACAGATTAGTGATTGTTCAATCCGGATCCAAAGTACAAATCACAGGTGCTGACTAAGACGTGTCGAGACGTAGCGCAACAAGGTGAAAACAAAGAACGATGGAGAGAACTCACAGAACAAGCAAATTGTCCAGATTTTTCCTTTTTCCTGAATTTTTCCCGAAATTTTCCAAAAGGCACCAGTAGGAATCAAATTTTTTTTATTTTTTCACTATTTTTTATATTTTTCTATGAAAAAGGATAAAAAAAGATGCAACCACAAAAATTGGCACCTACAACTGAGGTGGGATGTGGTGTACAGAAATACAACACATTCTCCGAAAAGCGTGCAAAAACTTTGACAATTTGTTTCTTTATTTTCCTGATTTTTCTGGCAATTTTGTTGAAACCAAACAGGGCAAAGCCAAAGTGGTGAAATAATCTGTTGTTGAGCGTGGGTAACAGTTGCAAGATGAACCTGTGCTCACAGAAGAATATGTGGAGCTATGGGTAGGCACATAATATGACAGCAAGGATTAGCAATTAATGAATGCAGATTAGTGATTGTTCAATCCGGATCCAAAGTTCAAATCACAGGTGCTGGCTAAGATGTGTCGAGACGTAGCGCAACAAGGTGAAAACAAAGGACGATGGAGAGAACTCACAGAACAAGCAAATAGTCCAGATTTTTCCTTTTTCCTGAATTTTTCCTGAAATTTTCCAAAAGGCACCAGTAGGAATCAATTTTTTTTATTTTTTCACTATATTTTTATATTTTTCTGTGAACAAGGATAAAAAAAGATGCAACCACAAAAATTGGCACCTACAACTGAGGTGGGATGTGGTCTATAGAAATACAGCATGTTCTCTAAAAAGCGTGCAAAAACTTTGATAATTTTTTTCTTTTTTTTCCTAAATTTTTTTTGGCAATTTTGATGAAACCAAACAGGGCAAAGCCAAAGTGGTGAAACAATCTGTTGTTGAGCGTGGGTAACAGTTGCAAGATGAACCTGTGCTGACAGAAGAATATGTGGAGCTATGGGTAGGCACGTAATATGACAGCAAGGATTAGCAATTAACGAATGCAGATTAGCGATTGTTCAATCCGGATCCAAAGTACAAATCCCAGGTGCTGACTAAGACGTATCGAGACGTAGCGCAACAAGGTGAAAACAAAGGACGATGGAAAGAACTCTTAGAACAAGCAAATAGTCCACATTTTTCTTTTTTCCTAAATTTTCCCTGGAATTTTACAAAAGGCACTAGTAGGAATCAATTTTTTTATTTTTTCACTATTTTTTTATATTTTTCTCTGAACAATGATAAAAAAAGATGCAACCACAAAAATTGGCACCTACAACTGAGGTGGGATGTGGTCTACAGAAATACAGCACGTTCTCTAAAAAGCGTGCAAACACTTTGACAATTTTTTTTTATTTTCATGAATTTTTTTGGCAATTTTGTTGAAACCAAACAGGGCAAAACCAAAGTGGTGAAACAATCTGTTGTTGAGCGTGGGTAATAGTTGCAAGATGAACCTGTGCTGACAGAAGATTATGTGGAGCTATGGGTAGGCACACAATATGACAGCAAGGATTAGCAATTAACGAATGCAGATTAGCAATTGTTCAATCCGGATCCAAAGTACAAATCACTGGTGCTGGCTAAGACATGTAGAGACGTAGCGCAACAAGCTGGAAACAAAGGACGATGGAAAGAACTCACAAAATAAGCAAATAGTCTAGATTTTTCTTTTTTCCTGAATTTTCCTAGAATTTTCCAAAAGGCACTAGGAGGAATCAAATTTTTTTATTTTTTCACTATTTTTTTTATAT
This sequence comes from Saccharum spontaneum, assembly GCA_022457205.1. NCBI lineage: Eukaryota > Viridiplantae > Streptophyta > Magnoliopsida > Poales > Poaceae > Saccharum > Saccharum spontaneum. Next base: position 66,816 of record JAKOGQ010000447.1, read on the forward strand.
TTTTCTCTGAACAAGGATAAAAAAAGATGCAACCACAAAAACTGGCACCAACAACTGAGGTGGGCTGTGGTGTACAAAAATACAGCACGTTCTCTGAAAAGCGTACAAAAACTTTGACAATTTTTTTCTTTATTTTCCTGAATTTTTTTGGCAATTTTGATGAAACCAAACAGGACAAAACCAAAGTGGTGAAATAATCTGTTGTTGAGCGTGGATAACAGTTGCAAGATGAACCTGTGCTAGCAGAATAATATGTGGAGCTATGGGTACGCACACAATATGATAGCAAGGATTAGCAATTAACGAATGCAGATTAGCAATTGTTCAATCCGGATCCAAAGTACAAATCACACATGCTGCTAAGACGTGTCGAGACGTAGCGCAACAAGGTGAAAACAAAGGACGATGGAAAGAACTCACAAAACAAGCAAATAGTCCGGATTTTTCCTTTTTACTGAATTTTCCCTGGAATTTTCCAAAAAGGCACTAGTAGGAATCAATTTTTTTTATTTTTTTCAATATTTTTTATATTTTCTCTGAACAAGGATCAAAAAAGATGCAACCACAAAAATTGCCACCTACAACTGAGGTGGGATATGGTGTACAGAAATACAGCACGTTCTCTAAAAACCGTGCAAAAACTTTGACATTTGTTTTTATTTTCCTGAAATTTTATCGGCAATTTTGATGAAACCAAACAGGGCAAAGCCAAAGTGGTGAAATAATCTGTTGTTGAGCGTGGGTAACAGTTGCAAGATGAACCTGTGCTGATAGAAGAATATGTGGAGCTATGGGTAGGTACACAATATGATAGCAAGGATTAGCAATTAACAAATACAGATTAGTGATTGTTCAATCCGGATCCAAAGTACAAATCACAGGTGCTGACTAAGACGTGTCGAGACGTAGCGCAACAAGGTGAAAACAAAGAACGATGGAGAGAACTCACAGAACAAGCAAATAGTCTAGATTTTTCCTTTTTCCTGAATTTTTCCCGAAATTTTCCAAAAGGCACCAGTAGGAATCAAATTTTTTTTTATTTTTTCACTATTTTTTATATTTTTCTCTGAAAAAGGATAAAAAAAGATGCAACCACAAAAATTGGCACGTACAACTGAGGTGGGATGTGGTGTACAGAAATACAACACATTCTCCGAAAAGCGTGCAAAAACTTTGACAATTTGTTTCTTTATTTTCCTGATTTTTCTGGCAATTTTGTTGAAACCAAACAGGGCAAAGCCAAAGTGGTGAAATAATCTGTTGTTGAGCGTGGGTAACAGTTGCAAGATGAACCTGTGCTCACAGAAGAATATGTGGAGCTATGGGTAGGCACATAATATGATAGCAAGGATTAGCAATTAATGAAGGCAGATTAGTGATTGTTCAATCCGGATCCAAAGTTCAAATCACAGGTGCTGGCTAAGACGTGACGAGACGTAGCGCAACAAGGTGAAAACAGAGGACGATGGAGAGAACTCACAGAACAAGCAAATAGTCCAGATTTTTCCTTTTTCCTGAATTTTTCCCGAAATTTTCCAAAAGGCACCAGTAGGAATCAATTTTTTTTATTTTTTCACTATATATTTTATATTTTTCTGTGAACAAGGATAAAAAAAGATGCAACCACAAAAATTGGCACCTACAACTGAGGTGGGATGTGGTCTATAGAAATACAGCATGTTCTCTAAAAAGCGTGCAAAAACTTTGATAATTTTTTTCTTTTTTTTCCTAAATTTTTTTGGCAATTTTGATGAAACCAAACAGGGCAAAGCCAAATTGGTGAAACAATCTGTTGTTGAGCGTGGGTAACAGTTGCAAGATGAACCTGTGCTGATAGAAGAATATGTGGAGCTATGGGTAGGCACGTAATATGACAGCAAGGATTAGCAATTAACGAATGCAGATTAGCGATTGTTCAATCCGGATCCAAAGTACAAATCCCAGGTGCTGACTAAGACGTATCGAGACGTAGCGCAACAAGGTGAAAACAAAGGACGATGGAAAGAACTCTTAGAACAAGCAAATAGTCCACATTTTTCTTTTTTCCTAAATTTTCCCTGGAATTTTACAAAAGGCACTAGTAGGAATCAATTTTTTTATTTTTTCACTATTTTTTATATTTTTCTCTGAACAATGATAAAAAAAGATGCAACCACAAAAATTGGCACCTACAACTGAGGTGGGATGTGGTCTACAGAAATACAGCACGTTCTCTAAAAAGCGTGCAAACACTTTGACAATTTTTTTATTTTCATGAATTTTTTTGGCAATTTTGTTGAAACCAAACAGGGCAAAACCAAAGTGGTGAAACAATCTGTTGTTGAGCGTGCGTAATAGTTGCAAGATGAACCTGTGCTGACAGAAGATTATGTGGAGCTATGGGTAGGCACACAATATGACAGCAAGGATTAGCAATTAACGAATGCAGATTAGCAATTGTTCAATCCGGATCCAAAGTACAAATCACTGGTGCTGGCTAAGACATGTCGAGACGTAGCGCAACAAGCTGAAAACAAAGGACGATGGGAAGAACTCACAAAACAAGCAAATAGTCTAGATTTTTCCTTTTTCCTGAATTTTTCCTGGAATTTTCCAAAAGGCACAAGGAGGAATCAAATTTTTTTTATTTTTTCACTATTTTTTTTATATTTTTCTCTGAACAAAGATAAAAAAAGATGCAACCACAAAAACTGGCACCAACAACTGAGGTGGGCTGTCGTGTACAGAAATACAGCACGTTCTCTGAAAAGCGTACCAAAACTTTGACAATTTTTTTCTTTATTTTCCTGAATTTTTTTAGCAATTTTGATGAAACCAAACAGGACAAAGCCAAAGTGGTGAAATAATCTGTTGTTGAGCGTGGATAACAGTTGCAAGATGAACCTGTGCTAGCAGAATAATATGTGGAGCTATGGGTACGCACACAATATGATAGCAAGGATTAGCAATTAACGAATGCAGATTAGCAATTGTTCAATCCGGATCCAAAGTACAAATCACACGTGCTGGCTAAGACGTGTCGAGACGTAGCGCAACAAGGTGAAAACAAAGGACGATGGAAAGAACTCACAGAACAAGCAAATAGTCCGGATTTTTCCTTTTTACTGAATTTTCCCTGGAATTTTCCAAAAGGCACTAGTAGGAATCAATTTTTTTTTATTTTTTTCAATATTTTTTATATTTTCTCTGAACAAGGATCAAAAAATATGCAACGACAAAAATTGCCACCTACAACTGAGGTGGGATGTGGTGTACAGAAATACAGCACGTTCTCTAAAAACCGTGCAAAAACTTTCACATTTATTTTTATTTTCCTGAAATTTGATCGGCAATTTTGATGAAACCAAACAGGGCAAAGCTAAAGTGGTGAAATAATCTGTTGTTGAGCGTGGGTAACAGTTGTAAGATGAACCTGTGCTGATAGAAGAATATGTGGAGCTATGGGTAGGCACACAATATGACAGCAAGGATTAGCAATTAACGAATGCAGATTAGTGATTGTTCAGTCCGGATCCAAAGTACAAATCACAGGTGCTGACTAAGACATGTCGAGACGTAGCGCAACAAGGTGAAAACAAAGGACGATGGAGAGAACTCACAGAACAAGCAAATAGTCCAGATTTTTCCTTTTTCCTGAATTTTTCCCGGAATTTTCCAAAAGGCACCTGTAGGAGTCAATTTTTTTTTATTTTTTCACTATTTTTTTATATTTTTCTTTGAAAAAGGATAAAAAAAGATGCAACCACAAAAATTGGCACCTACAACTGAGGTGGGATGTGGTGTACAGAAATACAACACATTCTCTGAAAAGCGTGCAAAAACTTTGACAATTTGTTTCTTTATTTTCCTAAATTTTTTGGCAATTTTGATGAAACCAAACAGGGCAAAGCCAAAGTGGTGAAATAATCTGTTGTTGAGCGTGGGTAACAGTTGCAAGATGAACCTGTGCTCACAGAAGAATATGTGGAGCTATGGGTAGGCACATAATATGATAGCAAGGATTAGCAATTAATGAATGCAGATTAGTGATTGTTCAATCCGGATCCAAAGTTCAAATCACAGGTGCTAGCTAAGACGTGTCGAGACGTAGCGCAACAAGGTGAAAACAAAGGACGATAGAGAGAACTCACAGAACAAGCAAATAGTCCAGATTTTTCCTTTTTCCTGAATTTTTCCCGAAATTTTCCAAAAGGCACCAGTAGGAATCAAATTTTTTTTATTTTTTCACTGTATTTTTATATTTTTCTGTGAACAAGGATAAAAAAGATGCAACCACAAAAATTGGCACCTACAACTGAGGTGGGATGTGGTCTATAGAAATACAGCATGTTCTCTAAAAAGCGTGCAAAAACTTTGATAATTTTTTTCTTTTATTTCCTAAATTTTTTTTGGCAATTTTGATGAAACTAAACAGGGCAAAGCCAAAGTGGTGAAACAATCTGTTGTTGAGCGTGGGTAACAGTTGCAAGATGAACCTGTGCTGACAGAAGAATATGTGGAGCTATGGGTTGGCACGTAATATGACAGCAAGGATTAGCAATTAACGAATGCATATTAGCGATTGTTCAATCCGGATCCAAAGTACAAATCCCAGGTGCTGACTAAGACGTATCGAGACGTAGCGCAACAAGGTGAAAACAAAGGACGATGGAAAGAACTCTTAGAACAAGCAAATAGTCCACATTTTTCTTTTTTCCTAAATTTTCCCTGGAATTTTACAAAAGGCACTAGTAGGAATCAATTTTTTTATTTTTTTTCACTATTTTCTATATTTTTCTCTGAACAATGATAAAAAAAGATGCAACCACAAAAATTGGCACCTACAACTGAGGTGGGATGTGGTCTACAGAAATACAGCACGTTCTCTAAAAAGCGTGCAAACACTTTGACAATTTTTTTTTATTTTCATGAATTTTTTTGGCAATTTTGTTGAAACCAAACAGGGCAAAACCAAAGTGGTGAAACAATCTGTTGTTGAGCGTGGGTAATAGTTGCAAGATGAACCTGTGCTGACAGAAGATTATGTGGAGCTATGGGTAGGCACACAATATGACAGCAAGGATTAGCAATTAACGAATGCAGATTAGCAATTGTTCAATCCGGATCCAAAGTACAAATCACTGGTGCTGGCTAAGACATGTCGAGACGTAGCGCAACAAGGTGAAAACAAAGGACGATGGAAAGAACTCACAGAACAAGCAAATAGTCCAGATTTATCCTTTTTCCTGAATTTTTCCCGAAATTTTCCAAAAGGCACCAGTAGGAATCAAATTTTTTTATTTTTTCACTGTATTTTTATATTTTTCTGTGAACAAGGATAAAAAAGATGCAACCACAAAAATTGGCACCTACAACTGAGGTGGGATGTGGTCTATAGAAATACAGCATGTTCTCTAAAAAGCGTGCAAAAACTTTGATAATTTTTTTCTTTTTTTTCCTAAATTTTTTTTGGCAATTTTGATGAAACCAAATAGGGCAAAGCCAAAGTGGTGAAACAATCTGTTGTTGAGCGTGGGTAACAGTTGCAAGATGAACTTGTGCTGACAGAAGAATATGTGGAGCTATGGGTAGGCACGTAATATGACAGCAAGGATTAGCAATTAACGAATGCAGATTAGCGATTGTTCAATCCGGATCCAAAGTACAAATCCCAGGTGCTGACTAAGACGTATCGAGACGTAGCGCAACAAGGTGAAAACAAAGGACGATGGAAAGAACTCTTAGAACAAGCAAATAGTCCACATTTTTCTTTTTTCCTAAATTTTCCAAAAGGCACTAGTAGGAATCAATTTTTTTATTTTTTCACTATTTTTTATATTTTTCTCTGAACAATGATCAAAAAAGATGCAACCACAAAAATTGGCACCTACAGCTGAGGTGGTATGTGGTCTACAGAAATACAGCACGTTCTCTAAAAAGCGTGCAAACACTTTGACAATTTTTTTTATTTTCATGAATTTCTTTGGCAATTTTGTTGAAACCAAACAGGGCAAAACCAAAGTGGTGAAACAATCTGTTGTTGAGCGTGGGTAATAGTTGCAAGATGAACCTGTGCTGACAGAAGAATATGTGGAGCTATGGGTAGGCACACAATATGACAGCAAGGATTAGCAATTAACGAATGCAGATTAGCAATTGTTCAATCCGGATCCAAAGTACAAATCACTGGTGCTGGCTAAGACATGTCGAGACGTAGCGCAACAAGCTGAAAACAAAGGACGATGGAAAGAACTCACAAAACAAGCAAATAGTCTAGATTTTTCCTTTTTCCTGAATTTTTCCTGGAATTTTCCAAAAGGCACAAGGAGGAATCAAATTTTTTTTATTTTTTCACTATTTTTTTATATTTTTCTCTGAACAAGGATAAAAAAAGATGCAACCACAAAAACTAGCACCAACAACTGAGGTGGGCTGTGGTGTACAGAAATATAGCACGTTCTCTGAAAAGCGTACAAAAACTTTGACAATTTTTTTCTTTATTTTCCTGAATTTTTTTGGCAATTTTGATGAAACCAAACAGGACAAAGCCAAAGTGGTGAAATAATCTGTTGTTGAGCGTGGATAACAGTTGCAAGATGAACCTGTGCTGATAGAAGAATATGTGGAGCTATGGGTAGGCACACAATATGACAGCAAGGATTAGCAATTAACGAATGCAGATTAGTGATTGTTAAATCCGGATCCAAAGTACAAATCACAGGTGCCGACTAAGACATGTCGAGACGTAGCGCAACAAGGTGAAAACAAAGGACGATGGAGAGAACTCACAGAACAAGCAAATAGTCCAGATTTTTCCTTTTTCCTGAATTTTTCCCGGAATTTTCCAAAAGGCACCAGTAGGAATCAATTTTTTTTATTTTTTCACTATTTTTTTATATTTTTCTTTGAAAAAGGCTAAAAAAAGATGCAACCACAAAAATTGACACCTACAACTGAGGTGGGATGTGGTGTACAGAAATACAGCACGTTCTCTAAAAAGCGTGCAAACACTTTGACAATTTTTTTTTATTTTCATGAATTTTTTTGGCAATTTTGTTGAAACCAAACAGGGCAAAACCAAAGTGGTGAAACAATCTGTTGTTGAGCGTGGGTAATAGTTGCAAGATGAACCTGTGCTGACAGAAGAATATGTGGAGCTATGGGTAGGCACACAATATGAGAGCAAGGATTAGCAATTAACGAATGGAGATTAGCAATTGTTCAATTCGGATCCAAAGTACAAATCACTGGTGCTGGCTAAGACATGTCGAGACGTAGCGCAACAAGCTGAAAACAAAGGACGATGGAAAGAACTCACAAAACAAGCAAATAGTCTAGATTTTTCCTTTTTCCTGAATTTTTCCTGGAATTTTCCAAAAGACACAAGGAGGAATCAAATTTTTTTTATTTTTTCACTATTTTTTTTATATTTTTCTCTGAACAAGGATAAAAAAAGATGCAACCACAAAAACTAGCACCAACAACTGAGGTGGGCTGTGGTGTACAGAAATACAGCACGTTCTCTGAAAAGCGTACAAAAACTTTGACAATTTTTTTCTTTATTTTCCTGAATTTTTTTGGCAATTTTGATGAAACCAAACAGGACAAAACCAAAGTGGTGAAATAATCTGTTGTTGAGCGTGGATAACAGTTGCAAGATGAACCTGTGCTGATAGAAGAATATGTGGAGCTATGGGTTGGCACACAATATGACAGCAAGGATTAGCAATTAACGAATGCAGATTAGTGATTGTTCAATCCGGATCCAAAGTACAAATCACAGGTGCTGACTAAGACATGTCGAGACGTAGCGCAACAAGGTGAAAACAAAGGACGATGGAGAGAACTCACAGAACAAGCAAATAGTCCAGATTTTTCTTTTTTCCTGAATTTTTCCCGGAATTTTCCAAAAGGCACCAGTAGGAATCAATTTTTTTTTATTTTTTCACTATTTTTTTATATTTTTCTTTGAAAAAGGATAAAAAAAGATGCAACCACAAAAATTGGCACCTACAACTGAGGTGGGATGTGGTGTACAGAAATACAACACATTCTCTGAAAAGCGTGCAAAAACTTTGACAATTTGTTTCTTTATTTTCCTAAATTTTTTGGCAATTTTGATGAAACCAAACAGGGCAAAGCCAAAGTGGTGAAATAATCAGTTGTTGAGCGTGGGTAACAGTTGCAAGATGAACCTGTGCTCACAGAAGAATATGTGGAGCTATGGGTAGGCACATAATATGATAGCAAGGATTAGCAATTAATGAATGCAGATTAGTGATTGTTCAATCCGGATCCAAAGTTCAAATCACAGGTGCTAGCTAAGACGTGTCGAGACGTAGCGCAACAAGGTGAAAACAAAGGACGATAGAGAGAACTCACAGAACAAGCAAATAGTCCAGATTTTTCCTTTTTCCTGAATTTTTCCCAAAATTTTCCAAAAGGCACCAGTAGGAATCAAATTTTTTTTATTTTTTCACTGTATTTTTATATTTTTCTGTGAACAAGGATAAAAAAGATGCAACCACAAAAATTGGCACCTACAACTGAGGTGGATGTGGTCTACAGAAATAGAGCATGTTCTCTAAAAAGCGTGCAAAAACTTTGATAATTTTTTTCTTTTTTTTCCTAAATTTTTTTGGCGATTTTGATGAAACCAAACAGGGCAAAGCTAAAGTGGTGAAACAATCTGTTGTTGAGCGTGGGTAACAGTTGCAAGATGAACCTGTGCTGACAGAAGATTATGTGGAGCTATGGGTAGGCACGTAATATAACAGCAAGGATTAGCAATTAACGAATGCAGATTAGCGATTGTTCAATCCGGATCCAAAGTATAAATCCCAGGTGCTGACTAAGACGTGTCGAGACGTAGCGCAACAAGGTGAAAAGAAAGGACGATGGAAAGAACTCTCAGAACAAGCGAATAGTCCACATTTCTCTTTTTTCCTGAATTTTCCCCGAAATTTTACAAAAGGCACTAGTAGGAATCAATTTTTTTATTTTTTCACTATTTTTTTATATTTTTCTCTGAACAAGGATCAAAAAAGATGCAACCACAAAAATTTGCACCTACAACTGAGGTGGGATGTGGTGTACATAAACACAGCACGTTCTCTAAAAAGCGTGCAAACATTTTGACAATTTTTTTCTTTATTATCATGAATTTTTTTGGCAATTTTGATGAAACCAAATAGGGCAAAACCAAAGTGGTGAAACAATCTGTTGTTGTGCGTGGGTAATAGTTGCAAGATGAACCTGTGCTGACAGAAGAATATGTGGAGCTTTGGGTAGGCACACAATATGATAGCAAGGATTAGCAATTAACGAATGCAGATTAGCAATTGTTCAATCCGGATCCGAAGTACAAATCACTGGTGCTGGCTAAGACATGTCGAGACGTAGCGCAATAAGCTGAAAACAAAGGACTCACAAAACAAGCAAATAGTCTAGATTTTTCTTTTTTCCTGAATTTTTCCCGGAATTTTCCAAAAGGCACTAGGAGGAATCAAATTTTTTTTATTTTTTCACTATTTTTTTATATTTTTCTCTGAATAAGGATAAAAAAGATGCAACCACAAAAACTGGCACCAACAACTGAGGTGGGCTGTGGTGTACAGAAATACAGCACGTTCTCTGAAAAGCGTACAAAAACTTTGATAATTTTTTTCTTTATTTTCCTGAATTTTTTTGGCAATTTTGATGAAACCAAACAGGACAAAGCCAAAGTGGTGAAACAATCTGTTGTTGAGCATGGGTAACAGTTGCAAGATGAACCTGTGCTAGCAGAATAATATGTGGAGCTATGGGTACGCACACAATATGATAGCAAGGATTAGCAATTAACGAATGCAGATCAGCAATTGTTCAATCCGGATCCAAAGTACAAATCACACGTGCTGGCTAAGACGTGTCGAGACGTAGCGCAACAAGGTGAAAACAAAGGACGATGGAAAGAACTCACAGAACAAGCAAATAGTCCGGATTTTTTCTTTTTACTGAATTTTCCCTGGAATTTTCCAAAAGGCACTAGTAGGAATCAATTTTTTTTTCAATATTTTTTATATTTTTCTTTGAACAAGGATCAAAAAAGATGCAACCACAAAAATTGGCACCTACAAATGAGGTGGGATGTGGTGTACAGAAATACAGCACGTTCTCTAAAAACCATGCAAAAACTTTGACATTTATTTTTATTTTCCTGAAATTTTATCGGCAATTTTGATGAAACCAAGAAGAGCAAAGCCAAAGTGGTGAAATAATCTGTTGTTGAGCGTGGGTAACAGGTGCAAGATGAACCTGTGCTGATAGAAGAATATGTGGAGCTATGGGTAGGCACACAATATGACAGCATGGATTAGCAATTAACGAATGCAGATTAGTGATTGTTCAATCCGGATCCAAAGTACAAATCACAGGTGCTGCCTAAGACGTGTTGAGACGTAGCGCAACAAGGTGAAAACAAAGGACGATGGAGAGAACTCACAGAACAAGCAAATAGTCCAGATTTTTTCTTTTTTCTGAATTTTTCCCGGAATTTTTCAAAAGGCACCAGTAGGAATCAAATTTTTTTATTTTTTCACTATTTTTTTATATTTTTCTCTAAAAAAGGATAAAAAAAGATGCAACCACAAAAATTGGCACGTACAACTGAGGTGGGATGTGGTGTATAGAAATACAACACATTCTCCGAAAAGCGTGCAAAAACTTTGACAATTTGTTTCTTTATTTTCCTGAATTTTTTGGCAATTTTGTTGAAACCAAACAGGGCAAAGCCAAAGTGGTGAAATAATCTGTTGTTGAGCGTGGGTAACAGTTGCAAGATGAACCTGTGCTCACAGAAGAATATGTGGAGCTACGGGTAGGCACATAATATGACAGCAAGGATTAGCAATTAATGAATGCAGATTAGTGATTGTTCAATCCGGATCCAAAGTTCAAATCATAGGTGCTGGCTAAGACGTGTCGAGACGTAGCGCAACAAGGTGAAAACAAAGGACGATGGAGAGAACTCACAGAACAAGCAAATAGTCCAGATTTTTCCTTTTTCCTGAATTTTTCCCGGAATTTTCCAAAAGGCACTAGGAGGAATCAAATTTTTTTTTATTTTTTCACTATTTTTTTATATTTTTCTCTGAACAAGGATAAAAAAGATGCAACCACAAAAACTGGCACCAACAACTGAGGTGGGCTGTGGTGTATAGAAATACAGCACGTTCTCTGAAAAGCGTACAAAAACTTTGATAATTTTTTTCTTTATTTTCCTGAATTTTTTTGGCAATTTTGATGAAACCAAACAGGACAAAGCCAAAGTGGTGAAACAATCTGTTGTTGAGCATGGGTAACAGTTGCAGGATGAACCTGTGCTAGCAGAATAATATGTGGAGCTATGGGTACGCACACAATATGATAGCAAGGATTAGCAATTAACGAATGCAGATTAGCAATTGTTCAATCCGGATCCAAAGTACAAATCACACGTGCTGGCTAAGACGTGTCGAGACGTAGCGCAACAAGGTGAAAACAAAGGACGATGGAAAGAACTCACAGAACAAGCAAATAGTCTGGATTTTTTCTTTTTACTGAATTTTCCCTGGAATTTTCCAAAAGGCACTAGTAGGAATCAATTTTTTTATTTTTTTCAATATTTTTTATATTTTTCTTTGAACAAGGATCAAAAAAGATGCAACCACAAAAATTGGCACCTACAACTGAGGTGGGATGTGGTGTGCAGAAATACAGCACGTTCTCTAAAAACCATGCAAAAACTTTGACATTTATTTTTATTTTCCTGAAATTTTATCGGCAATTTTGATGAAACCAAGAAGAGCAAAGCCAAAGTGGTGAAATAATCTGTTGTTAAGCGTGGGTAACAGGTGCAAGATGAATCTGTGCTGATAGAAGAATATGTGGAGCTATGGGTAGGCACACAATATGACAGCAAGGATTAGCAATTAACGAATGCAGATTAGTGATTGTTCAATCCGGATCCAAAGTACAAATCACAGGTGCTGGCTAAGACGTGTCGAGACGTAGCGCAACAAGGTGAAAACAAAGGACGATGGAGAGAACTCACAGAACAAGCAAATAGTCCAGATTTTTTCTTTTTTTGAATTTTTCTCGGAATTTTTCAAAAGGCACCAGTAGGAATCAAATTTTTTTTATTTTTTCACTATTTTTTTATATTTTTCTCTGAAAAAGGATAAAAAAAAGATGCAACCACAAAAATTGGCACCTACAACTAAGGTGGGATGTGGTGTACAGAAATACAACACATTCTCCGAAAAGCGTGCAAAAACTTTGACAATTTGTTTCTTTATTTTCCTGAATTTTTTGGCAATTTTGTTGAAACCAAACAGGGCAAAGCCAAAGTGGTGAAATAATCTGTTGTTGAGCGTGGGTAACAGTTGCAAGATGAACCTGTGCTCACAGAAGAATATGTGGAGCTATGGGTAGGCACATAATATGACAGCAAGGATTAGCAATTAATGAATGCAGATTAGTGATTGTTCAATCCGGATCCAAAGTTCAAATCACGGGTGCTGGCTAAGACGTGTCGAGACGTAGCACAACAAGGTGAAAACAAAGGACGATGGAGAGAACTCACAGAACAAGCAAATAGTCCAGATTTTTCCTTTTTCCTGAATTTTTCCCGAAATTTTCCAAAAGGCACCAGTAGGAATCAAATTTTTTTATTTTTTCACTGTATTTTTATATTTTTCTGTGAACAAGGATAAAAAAGATGCAACCACAAAAATTGGCACCTACAACTGAGGTGGATGTGGTCTACAGAAATAGAGCATGTTCTCTAAAAAGCGTGCAAAAACTTTGATAATTTTTTTCTTTTTTTTCCTAAATTTTTTTGGCGATTTTGATGAAACCAAACAGGGCAAAGCTAAAGTGGTGAAACAATCTGTTGTTGAGCGTGGGTAACAGTTGCAAGATGAACCTGTGCTGACAGAAGATTATGTGGAGCTATGGGTAGGCACGTAATATAACAGCAAGGATTAGCAATTAACGAATGCAGATTAGCGATTGTTCAATCCAGATCCAAAGTATAAATCCCAGGTGCTGACTAAGACGTGTCGAGACGTAGCGCAACAAGGTGAAAAGAAAGGACGATGGAAAGAACTCTCAGAACAAGCGAATAGTCCACATTTCTCTTTTTTCCTGAATTTTCCCCGAAATTTTACAAAAGGCACTAGTAGGAATCAATTTTTTTATTTTTTCACTATTTTTTTATATTTTTCTCTGAACAAGGATCAAAAAAGATGCAACCACAAAAATTTGCACCTACAACTGAGGTGGGATGTGGTGTACATAAACACAGCACGTTCTCTAAAAAGCGTGCAAACATTTTGACAATTTTTTTCTTTATTATCATGAATTTTTTTGGCAATTTTGATGAAACCAAATAGGGCAAAACCAAAGTGGTGAAACAATCTGTTGTTGTGCGTGGGTAATAGTTGCAAGATGAACCTGTGCTGACAGAAGAATATGTGGAGCTTTGGGTAGGCACACAATATGATAGCAAGGATTAGCAATTAACGAATGCAGATTAGCAATTGTTCAATCCGGATCCGAAGTACAAATCACTGGTGCTGGCTAAGACATGTCGAGACGTAGCGCAATAAGCTGAAAACAAAGGACTCACAAAACAAGCAAATAGTCTAGATTTTTCTTTTTTCCTGAATTTTTCCCGGAATTTTCCAAAAGGCACTAGGAGGAATCAAATTTTTTTTATTTTTTCACTATTTTTTTATATTTTTCTCTGAACAAGGATAAAAAAGATGCAACCACAAAAACTGGCACCAACAACTGAGGTGGGCTGTGGTGTACAGAAATACAGCACGTTCTCTGAAAAGCGTACAAAAACTTTGATAATTTTTTTCTTTATTTTCCTGAATTTTTTTGGCAATTTTGATGAAACCAAACAGGACAAAGCCAAAGTGGTGAAACAATCTGTTGTTGAGCATGGGTAACAGTTGCAAGATGAACCTGTGCTAGCAGAATAATATGTGGAGCTATGGGTACGCACACAATATGATAGCAAGGATTAGCAATTAACGAATGCAGATCAGCAATTGTTCAATCCGGATCCAAAGTACAAATCACACGTGCTGGCTAAGACGTGTCGAGACGTAGCGCAACAAGGTGAAAACAAAGGACGATGGAAAGAACTCACAGAACAAGCAAATAGTCCGGATTTTTTCTTTTTACTGAATTTTCCCTGGAATTTTCCAAAAGGCACTAGTAGGAATCAATTTTTTTATTTTTTTCAATATTTTTTATATTTTTCTTTGAACAAGGATCAAAAAAGATGCAACCACAAAAATTGGCACCTACAAATGAGGTGGGATGTGGTGTACAGAAATACAGCACGTTCTCTAAAAACCATGCAAAAACTTTGACATTTATTTTTATTTTCCTGAAATTTTATCGGCAATTTTGATGAAACCAAGAAGAGCAAAGCCAAAGTGGTGAAATAATCTGTTGTTGAGCGTGGGTAACAGGTGCAAGATGAACCTGTGCTGATAGAAGAATATGTGGAGCTATGGGTAGGCACACAATATGACAGCAAGGATTAGCAATTAACGAATGCAGATTAGTGATTGTTCAATCCGGATCCAAAGTACAAATCACAGGTGCTGCCTAAGACGTGTTGAGACGTAGCGCAACAAGGTGAAAACAAAGGACGATGGAGAGAACTCACAGAACAAGCAAATAGTCCAGATTTTTTCTTTTTTCTGAATTTTTCCCGGAATTTTTCAAAAGGCACCAGTAGGAATCAAATTTTTTTATTTTTTCACTATTTTTTTTATATTTTTCTCTAAAAAAGGATAAAAAAAGATGCAACCACAAAAATTGGCACGTACAACTGAGGTGGGATGTGGTGTATAGAAATACAACACATTCTCCGAAAAGCGTGCAAAAACTTTGACAATTTGTTTCTTTATTTTCCTGAATTTTTTGGCAATTTTGTTGAAACCAAACAGGGCAAAGCCAAAGTGGTGAAATAATCTGTTGTTGAGCGTGGGTAACAGTTGCAAGATGAACCTGTGCTCACAGAAGAATATGTGGAGCTATGGGTAGGCACATAATATGACAGCAAGGATTAGCAATTAATGAATGCAGATTAGTGATTGTTCAATCCGGATTCAAAGTTCAAATCATAGGTGCTGGCTAAGACGTGTCGAGACGTAGCGCAACAAGGTGAAAACAAAGGACGATGGAGAGAACTCACAGAACAAGCAAATAGTCCAGATTTTTCCTTTTTCCTGAATTTTTCCCGGAATTTTCCAAAAGGCACTAGGAGGAATCAAATTTTTTTTATTTTTTCACTATTTTTTTATATTTTTCTCTGAACAAGGATAAAAAAGATGCAACCATAAAAACTGGCACCAACAACTGAGGTGGGCTGTGGTGTACAGAAATACAGCACGTTCTCTGAAAAGCGTACAAAAACTTTGATAATTTTTTTCTTTATTTTCCTGAATTTTTTTGGCAATTTTGATGAAACCAAACAGGACAAAGCCAAAGTGGTGAAACAATCTGTTGTTGAGCATGGGTAACAGTTGCAAGATGAACCTGTGCTAGCAGAATAATATGTGGAGCTATGGGTACGCACACAATATGATAGCAAGGATTAGCAATTAACGAATGCAGATCAGCAATTGTTCAATCCGGATCCAAAGTACAAATCACACGTGCTGGCTAAGACGTGTCGAGACGTAGCGCAACAAGGTGAAAACAAAGGACGATGGAAAGAACTCACAGAACAAGCAAATAGTCCGGATTTTTTCTTTTTACTGAATTTTCCCTGGAATTTTCCAAAAGGCACTAGTAGGAATCAATTTTTTTATTTTTTTCAATATTTTTTATATTTTTCTTTGAACAAGGATCAAAAAGATGCAACCACAAAAATTGGCACCTACAAATGAGGTGGGATGTGGTGTACAGAAATACAGCACGTTCTCTAAAAACCATGCAAAAACTTTGACATTTATTTTTATTTTCCTGAAATTTTATCGGCAATTTTGATGAAACCAAGAAGAGCAAAGCCAAAGTGGTGAAATAATCTGTTGTTGAGCGTGGGTAACAGGTGCAAGATGAACCTGTGCTGATAGAAGAATATGTGGAGCTATGGGTAGGCACACAATATGACAGCAAGGATTAGCAATTAACGAATGCAGATTAGTGATTGTTCAATCCGGATCCAAAGTACAAATCACAGGTGCTGCCTAAGACGTGTTGAGACGTAGCGCAACAAGGTGAAAACAAAGGACGATGGAGAGAACTCACAGAACAAGCAAATAGTCCAGATTTTTTCTTTTTTCTGAATTTTTCCCGGAATTTTTCAAAAGGCACCAGTAGGAATCAAATTTTTTTATTTTTTCACTATTTTTTTATATTTTTCTCTAAAAAAGGATAAAAAAAGATGCAACCACAAAAATTGGCACGTACAACTGAGGTGGGATGTGGTGTATAGAAATACAACACATTCTCCGAAAAGCGTGCAAAAACTTTGACAATTTGTTTCTTTATTTTCCTGAATTTTTTGGCAATTTTGTTGAAACCAAACAGGGCAAAGCCAAAGTGGTGAAATAATCTGTTGTTGAGCGTGGGTAACAGTTGCAAGATGAACCTGTGCTCACAGAAGAATATGTGGAGCTATGGGTAGGCACATAATATGACAGCAAGGATTAGCAATTAATGAATGCAGATTAGTGATTGTTCAATCCGGATTCAAAGTTCAAATCATAGGTGCTGGCTAAGACGTGTCGAGACGTAGCGCAACAAGGTGAAAACAAAGGACGATGGAGAGAACTCACAGAACAAGCAAATAGTCCAGATTTTTCCTTTTTCCTGAATTTTTCCCGGAATTTTCCAAAAGGCACTAGGAGGAATCAAATTTTTTTTATTTTTTCACTATTTTTTTATATTTTTCTCTGAACAAGGATAAAAAAGATGCAACCATAAAAACTGGCACCAACAACTGAGGTGGGCTGTGGTGTACAGAAATACAGCACGTTCTCTGAAAAGCGTACAAAAACTTTGATAATTTTTTTCTTTATTTTCCTGAATTTTTTTGGCAATTTTGATGAAACCAAACAGGACAAAGCCAAAGTGGTGAAACAATCTGTTGTTGAGCATGGGTAACAGTTGCAAGATGAACCTGTGCTAGCAGAATAATATGTGGAGCTATGGGTACGCACACAATATGATAGCAAGGATTAGCAATTAACGAATGCAGATCAGCAATTGTTCAATCCGGATCCAAAGTACAAATCACACGTGCTGGCTAAGACGTGTCGAGACGTAGCGCAACAAGGTGAAAACAAAGGACGATGGAAAGAACTCACAGAACAAGCAAATAGTCCGGATTTTTTCTTTTTACTGAATTTTCCCTGGAATTTTCCAAAAGGCACTAGTAGGAATCAATTTTTTTATTTTTTTCAATATTTTTTATATTTTTCTTTGAACAAGGATCAAAAAAGATGCAACCACAAAAATTGGCACCTACAAATGAGGTGGGATGTGGTGTACAGAAATACAGCACGTTCTCTAAAAACCATGCAAAAACTTTGACATTTATTTTTATTTTCCTGAAATTTTATCGGCAATTTTGATGAAACCAAGAAGAGCAAAGCCAAAGTGGTGAAATAATCTGTTGTTGAGCGTGGGTAACAGGTGCAAGATGAACCTGTGCTGATAGAAGAATATGTGGAGCTATGGGTAGGCACACAATATGACAGCAAGGATTAGCAATTAACGAATGCAGATTAGTGATTGTTCAATCCGGATCCAAAGTACAAATCACAGGTGCTGCCTAAGACGTGTTGAGACGTAGCGCAACAAGGTGAAAACAAAGGACGATGGAGAGAACTCACAGAACAAGCAAATAGTCCAGATTTTTTCTTTTTTCTGAATTTTTCCCGGAATTTTTCAAAAGGCACCAGTAGGAATCAAATTTTTTTATTTTTTCACTATTTTTTTATATTTTTCTCTAAAAAAGGATAAAAAAAGATGCAACCACAAAAATTGGCACGTACAACTGAGGTGGGATGTGGTGTATAGAAATACAACACATTCTCCGAAAAGCGTGCAAAAACTTTGACAATTTGTTTCTTTATTTTCCTGAATTTTTTGGCAATTTTGTTGAAACCAAACAGGGCAAAGCCAAAGTGGTGAAATAATCTGTTGTTGAGCGTGGGTAACAGTTGCAAGATGAACCTGTGCTCACAGAAGAATATGTGGAGCTATGGGTAGGCACATAATATGACAGCAAGGATTAGCAATTAATGAATGCAGATTAGTGATTGTTCAATCCGGATCCAAAGTTCAAATCATAGGTGCTGGCTAAGACGTGTCGAGACGTAGCGCAACAAGGTGAAAACAAAGGACGATGGAGAGAACTCACAGAACAAGCAAATAGTCCAGATTTTTTCTTTTTCCTGAATTTTTCCCGGAATTTTCCAAAAGGCACTAGGAGGAATCAAATTTTTTTTATTTTTTCACTATTTTTTTATATTTTTCTCTGAACAAGGATAAAAAAGATGCAACCATAAAAACTGGCACCAACAACTGAGGTGGGCTGTGGTGTACAGAAATACAGCACGTTCTCTGAAAAGCGTACAAAAACTTTGATAATTTTTTTCTTTATTTTCCTGAATTTTTTTGGCAATTTTGATGAAACCAAACAGGACAAAGCCAAAGTGGTGAAACAATCTGTTGTTGAGCATGGGTAACAGTTGCAAGATGAACCTGTGCTAGCAGAATAATATGTGGAGCTATGGGTACGCACACAATATGATAGCAAGGATTAGCAATTAACGAATGCAGATCAGCAATTGTTCAATCCGGATCCAAAGTACAAATCACACGTGCTGGCTAAGACGTGTCGAGACGTAGCGCAACAAGGTGAAAACAAAGGACGATGGAAAGAACTCACAGAACAAGCAAATAGTCCGGATTTTTTCTTTTTACTGAATTTTCCCTGGAATTTTCCAAAAGGCACTAGTAGGAATCAATTTTTTTATTTTTTTCAATATTTTTTATATTTTTCTTTGAACAAGGATCAAAAAAGATGCAACCACAAAAATTGGCACCTACAAATGAGGTGGGATGTGGTGTACAGAAATACAGCACGTTCTCTAAAAACCATGCAAAAACTTTGACATTTATTTTTATTTTCCTGAAATTTTATCGGCAATTTTGATGAAACCAAGAAGAGCAAAGCCAAAGTGGTGAAATAATCTGTTGTTGAGCGTGGGTAACAGGTGCAAGATGAACCTGTGCTGATAGAAGAATATGTGGAGCTATGGGTAGGCACACAATATGACAGCAAGGATTAGCAATTAACGAATGCAAATTAGTGATTGTTCAATCCGGATCCAAAGTACAAATCACAGGTGCTGCCTAAGACGTGTTGAGACGTAGCGCAACAAGGTGAAAACAAAGGACGATGGAGAGAACTCACAGAACAAGCAAATAGTCCAGATTTTTTCTTTTTTCTGAATTTTTCCCGGAATTTTTCAAAAGGCACCAGTAGGAATCAAATTTTTTTATTTTTTCACTATTTTTTTATATTTTTCTCTAAAAAAGGATAAAAAAAGATGCAACCACAAAAATTGGCACGTACAACTGAGGTGGGATGTGGTGTATAGAAATACAACACATTCTCCGAAAAGCGTGCAAAAACTTTGACAATTTGTTTCTTTATTTTCCTGAATTTTTTGGCAATTTTGTTGAAACCAAACAGGGCAAAGCCAAAGTGGTGAAATAATCTGTTGTTGAGCGTGGGTAACAGTTGCAAGATGAACCTGTGCTCACAGAAGAATATGTGGAGCTATGGGTAGGCACATAATATGACAGCAAGGATTAGCAATTAATGAATGCAGATTAGTGATTGTTCAATCCGGATCCAAAGTTCAAATCATAGGTGCTGGCTAAGACGTGTCGAGACGTAGCGCAACAAGGTGAAAACAAAGGACGATGGAGAGAACTCACAGAACAAGCAAATAGTCCAGATTTTTCCTTTTTCCTGAATTTTTCCCGGAATTTTCCAAAAGGCACTAGGAGGAATCAAATTTTTTTTATTTTTTCACTATTTTTTTATATTTTTCTCTGAACAAGGATAAAAAAGATGCAACCATAAAAACTGGCACCAACAACTGAGGTGGGCTGTGGTGTACAGAAATACAGCACGTTCTCTGAAAAGCGTACAAAAACTTTGATAATTTTTTTCTTTATTTTCCTGAATTTTTTTGGCAATTTTGATGAAACCAAACAGGACAAAGCCAAAGTGGTGAAACAATCTGTTGTTGAGCATGGGTAACAGTTGCAAGATGAACCTGTGCTAGCAGAATAATATGTGGAGCTATGGGTACGCACACAATATGATAGCAAGGATTAGCAATTAACGAATGCAGATCAGCAATTGTTCAATCCGGATCCAAAGTACAAATCACACGTGCTGGCTAAGACGTGTCGAGACGTAGCGCAACAAGGTGAAAACAAAGGACGATGGAAAGAACTCACAGAACAAGCAAATAGTCCGGATTTTTTCTTTTTACTGAATTTTCCCTGGAATTTTCCAAAAGGCACTAGTAGGAATCAATTTTTTTATTTTTTTCAATATTTTTTATATTTTTCTTTGAACAAGGATCAAAAAAGATGCAACCACAAAAATTGGCACCTACAAATGAGGTGGGATGTGGTGTACAGAAATACAGCACGTTCTCTAAAAACCATGCAAAAACTTTGACATTTATTTTTATTTTCCTGAAATTTTATCGGCAATTTTGATGAAACCAAGAAGAGTAAAGCCAAAGTGGTGAAATAATCTGTTGTTGAGCGTGGGTAACAGGTGCAAGATGAACCTGTGCTGATAGAAGAATATGTGGAGCTATGGGTAGGCACACAATATGACAGCAAGGATTAGCAATTAACGAATGCAGATTAGTGATTGTTCTATCCGGATCCAAAGTACAAATCACAGGTGCTGCCTAAGACGTGTTGAGACGTAGCGCAACAAGGTGAAAACAAAGGACGATGGAGAGAACTCACAGAACAAGCAAATAGTCCAGATTTTTTCTTTTTTCTGAATTTTTCCCGGAATTTTTCAAAAGGCACCAGTAGGAATCAAATTTTTTTATTTTTTCACTATTTTTTTATATTTTTCTCTAAAAAAGGATAAAAAAAGATGCAACCACAAAAATTGGCACGTACAACTGAGGTGGGATGTGGTGTATAGAAATACAACACATTCTCCGAAAAGCGTGCAAAAACTTTGACAATTTGTTTCTTTATTTTCCTGAATTTTTTGGCAATTTTGTTGAAACCAAACAGGGCAAAGCCAAAGTGGTGAAATAATCTGTTGTTGAGCGTGGGTAACAGTTGCAAGATGAACCTGTGCTCACAGAAGAATATGTGGAGCTATGGGTAGGCACATAATATGACAGCAAGGATTAGCAATTAATGAATGCAGATTAGTGATTGTTCAATCCGGATCCAAAGTTCAAATCATAGGTGCTGGCTAAGACGTGTCGAGACGTAGCGCAACAAGGTGAAAACAAAGGACGATGGAGAGAACTCACAGAACAAGCAAATAGTCCAGATTTTTCCTTTTTCCTGAATTTTTCCCGGAATTTTCCAAAAGGCACTAGGAGGAATCAAATTTTTTTTATTTTTTCACTATTTTTTTATATTTTTCTCTGAACAAGGATAAAAAAGATGCAACCATAAAAACTGGCACCAACAACTGAGGTGGGCTGTGGTGTACAGAAATACAGCACGTTCTCTGAAAAGCGTACAAAAACTTTGATAATTTTTTTCTTTATTTTCCTGAATTTTTTTGGCAATTTTGATGAAACCAAACAGGACAAAGCCAAAGTGGTGAAACAATCTGTTGTTGAGCATGGGTAACAGTTGCAGGATGAACCTGTGCTAGCAGAATAATATGTGGAGCTATGGGTACGCTCACAATATGATAGCAAGGATTAGCAATTAACGAATGCAGATTAGCAATTGTTCAATCCGGATCCAAAGTACAAATCACACGTGCTGGCTAAGACGTGTCGAGACGTAGCGCAACAAGGTGAAAACAAAGGACGATGGAAAGAACTCACAGAACAAGCAAATAGTCTGGATTTTTTCTTTTTACTGAATTTTCCCTGGAATTTTCCAAAAGGCACTAGTAGGAATCAATTTTTTTATTTTTTTCAATATTTTTTATATTTTTCTTTGAACAAGGATCAAAAAAGATGCAACCACAAAAATTGGCACCTACAAATGAGGTGGGATGTGGTGTGCAGAAATACAGCACGTTCTCTAAAAACCATGCAAAAACTTTGACATTTATTTTTATTTTCCTGAAATTTTATCGGCAATTTTGATGAAACCAAGAAGAGCAAAGCCAAAGTGGTGAAATAATCTGTTGTTGAGCGTGGGTAACAGGTGCAAGATGAATCTGTGCTGATAGAAGAATATGTGGAGCTATGGGTAGGCACACAATATGACAGCAAGGATTAGCAATTAACGAATGCAGATTAGTGATTGTTCAATCCGGATCCAAAGTACAAATCACAGGTGCTGGCTAAGACGTGTCGAGACGTAGCGCAATAAGGTGAAAACAAAGGACGATGGAGAGAACTCACAGAACAAGCAAATAGTCCAGATTTTTTCTTTTTTCTGAATTTTTCTCGGAATTTTTCAAAAGGCACCAGTAGGAATCAAATTTTTTTTATTTTTTCACTATTTTTTTATATTTTTCTCTGAAAAAGGATAAAAAAAAGATGCAACCACAAAAATTGGCACCTACAACTAAGGTGGGATGTGGTGTACAGAAATACAACACATTCTCCGAAAAGCGTGCAAAAACTTTGACAATTTGTTTCTTTATTTTCCTGAATTTTTTGGCAATTTTGTTGAAACCAAACAGGGCAAAGCCAAAGTGGTGAAATAATCTGTTGTTGAGCGTGGGTAACAGTTGCAAGATGAACCTGTGCTCACAGAAGAATATGTGGAGCCATGGGTAGGCACATAATATGACAGCAAGGATTAGCAATTAATGAATGCAGATTAGTGATTGTTCAATCCGGATCCAAAGTTCAAATCACAGGTGCTGGCTAAGACGTGTCGAGACGTAGCACAACAAGGTGAAAACAAAGGACGATGGAGAGAACTCACAGAACAAGCAAATAGTCCAGATTTTTCCTTTTTCCTAAATTTTTCCCGAAATTTTCCAAAAGGCACCAGTAGGAATCAATTTTTTTTTTATTTTTTCACTATATTTTTATATTTTTCTATGAACAAGGATAAAAAAAAGATGCAACCACAAAAATTGGCACCTACAACTGAGGTGGGATGTGGTCTATAGAATTACAGCATGTTCTCTAAAAAGTGTGCAAAAACTTTGATAATTTTTTTCTTTTTTTTCCTAAATTTTTTTGACAATTTTGATGAAACCAAACAGGGTAAAGCCAAAGTGGTGAAACAATCTGTTGTTGAGCATGGGTAACAGTTGCAAGATGAACCTGTGCTGACAGAAGAATATGTGGAGCTATGGGTAGGCACGCAATATGACAGCAAGGATTAGCAATTAACGCATGCAGATTAGCGATTGTTCAATCCGGATCCAAAGTACAAATCCCAGGTGCTGGCTAAGACGTGTCGAGACGTAGCGCAACAACGTGAAAACAAAGGACGATGGAAAGAACTCACAGAACAAGCAAATAGTCCACATTTTTCTTTTTTCCTGAATTTTCCCTGGAATTTTACAAAAGGCACTAGTAGGAATCAATTTTTTTATTTTTTCACTATTTTTTTATATTTTTCTCTGAACAAGGATCAAAAAAGATGCAACCACAAAAACTGGCACCAACAACTGAGGTGGGATGTGGTCTACAGAAATACAGCACGTTCTCTAAAAACCGTGCAAAAACTTTGACATTTATTTTTATTTTCCTAAAATTTTATCGGCAATTTTGATGAAACCGAACAGGGCAAAGCCAAAGTGGTGAAATAATCTGTTGTTGAGCGTGGGTAACAGTTGCAAGATGAACCTGTGCTTATAGAAGAATATGTGGAGCTATGGGTAGGCACACAATATGACAGTAAGGATTAGCAATTAACGAATGCAGATTAGTGATTGTTCAATCCGGATCCAAAGTACAAATCACAGGTGCTGGCTAAGACGTGTCGAGACGTAGCGCAACAAGGTGAAAACAAAGGCCGATGGAGAGAACTCACAGAACAAGCAAATAGTCCAAATTTTTCCTTTTTCCTGAATTTTTCATGGAATTTTACAAAAGGCACCAGTAGGAATCAATTTTTTTTATTTTTTCACTATTTTTTTTTAGTTTTCTCTAAAAAGGATAAAAAAATATGCAACCACAAAAATTGGCACCTACAACTGAGGTGGGATGTGGTGTACAGAAATACAACACGTTCTCTGAAAAGCGTGCAAAAACTTTGACAATTTGTTTCTTTATTTTCCTGAATTTTTTGGCAATTTTGATGAAACCAAACAGGGCAAAGCCAAAGTGGTGAAATAATCTGTTGTTGAGCGTGGGTAACAGTTGCAAGATGAACCTGTGCTGACCAAAGAATATGTGGAGCTATGGGTAGGCACACAATATGACAGCAAGGATTTGCAATTAACAAATGCTGATTAGCGATTGTTCAATCCGGATCCAAAGTATAAATCACAGGTGCTGGCTAAGACGTGTCGAGACGTAGCGCAACAAGTTGAAAACAAAGGACGATGGGGAGAACTCACAGAACAAGCAAACAGTCCAGATTTTTCCGTTTTCCTGAATTTTGCCCAGAATTTTCCAAAAGGCACCAGTAGGAATCAATTTTTTTTATTTTTTCACTATTTTTTTTATATTTTTCACTGAACAAGGATAAAAAAAGATGCAACCACAAAAATTGGCACCTACAACTGAGGTGGGATGTGGTCTATAGAAATACAGCACGTTCTTTGGAAAGCGTGCAAAAACTTTGACAATTTTTTTCTTTATTTTCATTAATTTTTTTGGCAATTTTGGTGAAACCAAACAGGGCAAAACCAAAGTGGTGAAACAATCTGCTGTTGAGCGTGGGTAATAGTTGCAAGATGAACCTGTGCTGACAGAAGAATATGTGGAGCTATGGGTAGGCATAAATATGACAGCAAGGATTAGCAATTAACGAATGCAGATTAGCAATTGTTCAATCCGGATCCAAAGTACAAATCACTGGTGCTGGCTAAGACATGTCGAGATGTAGCGCAACAAGCTGAAAACAAAGGACGATGGAAAGAACTCACAAAACAAGCATATAGTCTAGATTTTTCCTTTTTCCTGAATTTTTTCCGAAATTTTGCAAACGGAACTAGGAGGAATCAATTTTTTTTTATTTTTTCACTATTTTTTTATATTTTTCTCTGAACAAAGATAAAAAAAGATGCAACCACAAAAACTAGCAAAATAAACTGAGGTGGGCTGTGGTGTACAGAAATACAGCACGTTCTCTGAAAAGCGTGCAAAAACTTTGACAATTTTTTTCTTTATTTTCCTAAATTTTTTGGCAATTTTGATGAAACCAAACAGGGGCAAAGCCAAAGTGGTGAAATAATCTGTTGTTGAGCGTGGGTAACAGTTGCAAGATGAACCTGTGCTGACAAAAGAATATGTGGAGCTATGGGTAGGCACACAATATGACAGCAATGATTAGCAATTAACAAATGCAGATTAGCGATTGTTCAATCCGGATCCAAAGTATAAATCACAGGTGCTGGCTAAGACGTGTTGAGACGTAGCGCAACAAGGTGAAAACAAAGGACGATGGAGAGAACTCACAGAACAAGCGAACAGTCCAGATTTTTCCGTTTTCCTGAATTTTCCCCAGAATTTTCTAAAAGGCACTAGTAGGAATCAATTTTTTTATTTTTTCACTATTTTTTTATATTTTTCACTGAACAAGGATAAAAAAAGATGCAACCACAAAAATTGGCACCTTCAACTGAGGTGGGATTGGGTCTATAGAAATACAGCACGTTCTCTGAAAAGCGTGCAAAAACTTTGACAATTTTTTTCTTTATTTTCATGAATTTTTTTGGCAATTTTGTTGAAACCAAACAGGGAAAAACCAAAGTGGTGAAACAATCTGTTGTTGAGCGTGGGTAATAGTTGCAAGATGAACCTGTGCTGACAGAAGAATATATGGAGCTATGGGTAGGCACACAATATGACAGCAAGGATTAGCAATTAACGAAAGCAGATTAGCGATTGTTCAATCCGGATCCAAAGTACAAATCATAGTTTCTGGCTAAGACGTAGCGCAACAAGGTGAAAACAAAGGAGATGGAAAGAACTCATAGAACAAGCAAATAGTCTAGATTTTTCCTTTTTCCTGAATTTCCCCAGAATTTTCCAAAAGGCACTAGTAGGAATCAATTTTTTTTATTTTTTCACTATTTTTTTATATTTTTCACTGAACAAGGATAAAAAAGATGCAACCACAAAAATTGGCACCTACAACTGAGGTGGGATGTGGTCTATAGAAATATAGCACGTTCTCTGAAAAGCGTGCAAAAACTTTGACAATTTTTTTCTTTATTTTCATGAATTTTTTTTGGCAATTTTGTTGAAACCAAACAGGGAAAAACCAAAGTGGTAAAACAATCTGTTGTTGAGCTTGGGTAATAGTTGCAAGATGAACCTGTGCTGACAGAAGAATATGTGGAGCTATGGGTAGGCACACAATATGACAGCAAGGATTAGCAATTAACGAAAGCAGATTAGCGATTGTTCAATCCGGATCCAAAGTACAAATCATAGATGCTGGCTAAGACGTTTCCAGACGTAGCGCAACAAGGTGAAAACAAAGGAGATGGAAAGAACTCACAGAACAAGCAAATAGTCCAGATTATTCCTTTTTCCTGAATTTCCCCAGAATTTACCAAAAGGCACTAGTAAGAATCAATTTTTTTTATTTTTCACTATTTTTTTATATTTTTCACTAAACAAGGATAAAAAAAGATGCAACCACAAAAATTGGCACCTACAACTAAGGTGGGATGTGGTCTACAGAAATATAGCACGTTCTCTGAAAAGGGTGCAAAAACTTTGACAATTTTTTTCATTATTTTCATGAATTTTTTTGGCCATTTTGTTGAGCGTGGGTAACCGTTGCAAGATGAACCTGTGCTGACAGAAGAATATGTGGAGCTATGGATAGGCACACAATATGACAGCAATGATTAGCAATTAACGAAAGCAGATTAGTGATTGTTCAATCCGGATCTAAAGTACAAATCACAGGTGCTGGCTAGGACGTGTCGAGACATAGCGCAACAAGGTGAAAACAAAGGACGATGGAAAGAACTCACAGAACAAGCAAATAGTCCGAATTTTTCCTTTTTCCTGAATATTCCCCGCAATTTTCCAAAAGACACTAGTAGGAATCAAAATTTTTTTATTTTTTAACTATTTTTTATATTTTTCTCTGAACAAGGATCAGAAAAGATGCAACCACAAAAATTGGCACCTACAACTAAGGTGGGATATGGTCTACAGAAATACAGCACGTTCTCTTAAAAGCGTGCAAAAACTTTGACAATTTGTTTCTTTATTTTCCTAAATTTTTTGGCAATTTTGATGGAACCAAACAGGGCAAAGCCAAAGTGGTGAAATAATATGTTGTTGAGCGTGGGTAACAGTTGCAAGATGAACCTGTGCTGACAGAAGAATATGTGGAGCTATGGGTAGGCACACAATATGATAGCAATGATTAGCAATTAACGAAAGCAGATTAGCGATTGTTCAATCCAGATCCAAAGTACAAATCACAGGTGCTGGCTAAGACGTGTCGAGACGTAGCGCAACAAGGTGAAAACAAAGGAGGTGGAAAGAACTCACAGAACAAGCAAATAGTCTAGATTTTTCCTTTTTCTTGAATTTTCCCCAGAATTTTCCAAAAGGCACTAATAGGAATCAATTTTTTTTAATTTTTTCACAATTTTTTTTATATTTTTCTCTGAACAAGGATAAAAAAAGATGCAACCACAAAAATTGGCACCTACAACTGAGGTGGGATGCGGTCTACAGAAATACAGCACGTTCTCTGAAAAGCGTGCAAAAACTTTGACAATTTTTTTCTTTTTTTTTCCTGAATTTTTTTTGCCATTTTGATGAAACCAAATAGGGCAAAGCCAAAGTGGTGAAACAATCTGTTGTTGAGCATGGGTAACAGTTGCAAGATGAGCCTGTGCTGACAGAAGAATATGTGGAGCTATGGGTAGGCACACAATATGACAGCTAGGATTAGCAATTAACGAATGCAGATTAGTGATTGTTCAAACCGAATCCAAAGTACAAATCACAAGTGCTGGCTAAGACGTGTCGAGACGTAGCGCAACATGGTGAAAACAAAGGACGATGGAAAGAACTCACAGAACAAGCAAATAGTCTGGATTTTTCCTTTTTACTGATTTTTTCCCGGAATTTTCCAAAAGGCACTAGTAGGAATAAAAAAAAATCACTATTTTTTTATACTTTTCTCTGAACAAGTATAAAAAAGATGCAACGACAAAAATTGGCTCCTACAACTGAGGTGGGATGTGATCTACGGAAATACAACACGTTCTGTGAAAAACATGCAAAAACTATGATAATTTTTTTCTTTTTTTTTCCTGAATTTTTTGGCAATTTTCATGAAACCAAACAGGGCAAAGCCAAAGTGGTGAAATAATCTGTTGTTGAGTGTGTGTAACAGTTGCAAGATGAACCTGTGCTGACAGAAGAATATGTGGAGCTATGGGTAGGCACACAATATGACAGCAAGGATTAGCAATTAACGAATGCAAATTAGCGATTGTTCAATCCAGATCCAAAGTACAAATCACAGGTGCTGGCTAAGACGTGTCGAGACGTAGCGCAACAAGGTGAAAACAAAGGACGATGGAGAGAACTCACAGAACAAGCAAATAGTCCAGATTTTTCCTTTTTCTTGAATTTTCCCCAGAATTTTCACAAAAGGCACCAGTATGAATCAAATTTTTTTATTTTTTCACTATCTTTTTTATATTTTTTTCTGAACAAGGATAAAAAAGAAGTAACCACAAAAATTGGCACCTACAACTGAGGTGGGATGTGGTCTACAGAAATACAGCACGTTCTCTGAAAAGCGTGCAAAAACTTTGACAATTTTTTTCTTTATTTTCCTGAATTTTTTTGGCCATTTTGATGAAACCAAACAGGGGAAAGCCAAAGTGGTGAAACAATCTATTGTTAAGCATGGGTAACAGTTGCAAGATGAAACCGTGCTGACAGAAGAATATGTGGAGGTATGGGTAGGCACACAATATGACAGCTAGGATTAGCAATTAACGAATGCAGATTAGTGATTGTTCAATCCGAATCCAAAGTACAAATCATAGGTGCTGGCTAAGACATGTCGAGACATAGCGCAACAAGGTGAAAACAAAGGACGATGGAAAGAACTCACAGAACAAGCAAATAGTTCGGATTTTTCCTTTTTCCTGAATTTTTCCCAGAATTTTCCAAAACGCACTAGTAGGAATAAAAAAAAATTCACTATTTTTTTTTATATTTTTCTCTGAACAAGTATAAAAAAGATGCAACCACAAAAATTGGCTCCTACAACTGAGGTGGGATGTGGTCTACTGAAATACAACACGTTCTGTGAAAAACGTGCAAAAACTTTGACAATTTTTTTCTTTTTTTTTCCTGAATTTTTTTTGGCAATTTTCATGAAACCAAACAGGGCAAAGCCAAAGTGGTGAAATAATCTGTTGTTGAGCGTGTGTAACAGTTGCAAGATGAACCTGTGCTGACAGAAGAATATGCGGAGCTATGGGTAGGCACGTAATAAGACAACAAGGATTAACAAGGTGAAAACAAAGGACGATGGAGAGAAGTCACAGAACAAGCAAATAGTCCAGATTTTTCCTTTTTCCTGAATTTTCCCCAAAATTTTCACAAAAGGCACCAGTAGGAATCAAATTTTTTAATTTTTTCACAATTTTTTTATATTTTTCTCTGAACAAGGATAAAAAGAGATGCAACCACAAAAATTGGCACCTACAACTGAGGTGGGATGTGGTCTATAGAATTACTACACGTTCTCTAAAAAGCGTGCAAAAACTTTGACAATTTTTTTTCTTTTTTTTCTGAATTTTTTTTGGCAATTTTGATGAAACCATACAGGGCAAAGCGAAAGTGGTGAAATAATTTGTTGTTGAGCATGGGTAACAGTTGCAAGACGAACCTGTGCTGACAGAAGAATTTGTGGAGCTATGGGTAGGCACGCAATATGATAGCAAGGATTAGCAATTAACGAATGCATATTAGCGATTGTTCAATCCGGAGCCACAGTACAAATCACAGGTGCTGGCTAAGACGTGTCGAGACGTAGCGCAACAAGGTGAAAACAAATGACGATGGAAAGAACTCACAGAACAGGCAAATAGTCCGGATTTTTCCTTTTTCCTGAATTTTCCCCGCAATTTTCCAAAAGGCACTAGTAGGAATCAATTTTTTTATTTTTTCACTATTTTTTATGTTTTTCTCTAAACAAGGATAAAAAAAGATGCAACCACAAAAATTGGCACCTACAACTGAGGTGGGATGTGGTCTACAGAAATACAGCACGTTCTCTGAAAAGCGTGCAAAAACTTTGACAATTTTTTTCTTTATTTTCCTGAATTTTTTTGGCCATTTTGATGAAACCAAACAGGGCAAAGCCAAAGTGGTGAAACAATCTGTTGTTAAGCATGGGTAACAGTTGCAAGATGAACCCGTGCTGACAGAAGAATATGTGGAGGTATGGGTAGGCACACAATATGACAGCTAGGATTAGCAATTAACGAATGCAGATTAGTGATTGTTCAATCCGAATCCAAAGTACAAATCACGGGTGCTGGCTAAGACGTGTCGAGACGTAGCGCAACAAGGTGAAAACAAAGGACGGTGGAAAGAACTCACAGAACAAGCAAATAGTCTGGATTTTTTCTTTTTACTGAATTTTCCCGAAATTTTCCAAAAGGCACTAGTAGGAATCAATTTTTTTTCACTATTTTTTATATTTTTCTCTAAACAAGGATAAAAAAAGATGCAACCACAAAAATTGGCACCTACAATTGAGGTGGGATGTGGTCTATAGAAATACAGCACGTTCTGTGAAAAGCGTGCAAAAACTTTGACAATTTTTTTTCTTTTTTTTCCTAAATTTTTATGGCAATTTTGATGAAACAAAACAGGACAAAGCCAAAGTGGTGAAACAATCTGTTGAACCTGTGCTGACAGAAGAATATGTGGAGCTTTGGGTAGGCACAAAATATGACAGCAAGGATTAGCAATTAACGAATGCAGATTAGCGATTGTTCAATCTGGATCCAAAGTACAAATCACAGGTGCTGGCTAAGACGTGTCGAGACGTAGCGCAACAAGGTGAAAACAAAGGACGATGGAGAGAACTCATAGAACAAGCAAATAGTCCAGATTTTTCCTTTTTCCTAAATTTTTCATGAAATTTCACAAAAGGCACCAGTTGGAATCAAAAATTTTTTATTTTTTCACTATTTTTTTATATTTTTCTCTGAACAAGCATAAAAAAAGATGCAACCACAAAAATTGGCACCTACAACTGAGGTGGGATGTGGTCTACAGAAATACAGCATGTTCTCTGAAAAGCGTGCAAAAACTTTGACAATTTTTTTCTTTTTTTTCCTGAATTTTTATGGCAATTTTGATGAAACAAAACAGGGCAAAGCCAAAGTGGTGAAACAATCTGTTGTTGAGTGTGGGTAATAGTTGCAAGATGAACCGGTGCTGACAGAAGAATATGTGGAGCTATGGGTAGGCACACAATATGACAGCAAGGATTAGCAATTAACGAATGCAGATTAGCATTGTTCAATCCGGATCCAAAGTACAAATCACAGGTGCTGGCTAAGACGTGTCAAGACGTAGCGCAACAAGGTGAAAACAAAGGATGATGGAAAGATCTCACAGAACAGGCAAATAGTTCGGATTTTTCTTTTTTCCTGAATTTTTCCCAGAATTTTCCCAAAGGCTGTAGTAGGAATCAAAAAAAAATTTCACTATTTTTTTATATTTTTCTCTGAACAAGGATAAAAAAGATGCAACCATAAAAATAGGCACCTACAACTGAGGTGGGATGTGGTCTACAGAAATACAGCACGTTCTGTGAAAAGCGTGCAAAAACTTTGACAATTTTTTTTCTTTTTTTTCCTAAATTTTTATGGCAATTTTGATGAAACAAAATAGGGCAAAGCCAAAGTGGTGAAACAATCTATTGTTGAGTGTGGGTAATAGTTGCAAGATGAACCTGTGCTGAAAGAAGAATATGTGGAGCTATGGGTAGGCACAAATATGACAACTAGGATTAGCAATTAAAGAATGCAAATTAGTGATTGTTCAATCCGGATCCAAAGTACAAATCACAGGTGCTGGCTAAGACGTGTCGAGACGTAGCGCAACAAGGTGAAAACAAAGGACGATGGAGAAAACTCACAGAACAAGCAAATAGTCTAGATTTTTCCTTTTTCCTAAATTTTTCCTGAAATTTCACAAAAGGCACCAGTAGGAATCAAATTTTTTTTATTTTTTCACTATTTTTTTATATTTTTCTCTGAACAAGCATAAAAAAAGATGCAACCACAAAAATTGGCACCTACAAATGAGGTGGGATGTGGTCTACAGAAAAACAGCACGTTCTTTGAAAAGCGTGCAAAAACTTTGATAATTTTTTCTTTTTTTTTCCTGAATTTTTATGGCAATTTTGATGAAACAAAACAGGGCAAAGCCAAAGTGGTGAAATAATCTGTTGTTGAGTGTGGGTAATAGTTGCAAGATGAACCGGTGCTGACAAAAGAATATGTGGAGCTATGGGTAGGCACACAATATGACAGCAAGGATTAGCAATTAACGAATGCAGATTAGCGATTGTTCAATCCGGATCCGAAGTAAAAATCACAGGTGCTGGCTAAGACGTGTCGAGACGTAGCGCAACAAGGTGAAAACAAAGGATGATGGAAAGATCTCACAGAACAGGCAAATAGTCCGGATTTTTCTTTTTTCCTGAATTTTTCCCAGAATTTTCCCAAAGGCTCTAGTAGGATCAAAAAAAAGATGCAACCACAAAAATTGGCACCTACAACTGAGGTGGGATGTGGTCTAAAGAAATACGGCACATTCTGTGAAAAGCGTGCAAAAACTTTGACAATTTTGATGAAACCAAACAGGGCAAAGCCAAAGTGGTGAAATAATCTATTGTTGAGTGTGGATAATAGTTGCAAGATAAACCTGTGCTGAAAGAAGAATATGTGGTGCTATGGGTAGGCACACAATATGACAACTAGGATTAGCAATTAACGAATGCAAATTAGTGATTGTTCAATCCGGATCCAAAGTACAAATCACAGGTGCTGGCTAAGACGTGTCGAGACGTAGCGCAATAAGGTGAAAACAAAGGACGATGGAAAGAACTCATAGAACAAGCAAATAGTGCAGATTTTTCCTTTTTCCTGAATTTTTCCTAAAATTTCACAAAAGGCACTAATAGGAATCAAATTTTTTCTATTTCTTCACTATTTTTTATATTTTTCTCTGAACAAGGATAAAAAAAGATGCAACCACAAAAATTGGCACCTACAACTGAGGTGGGATGTGGTCTAAAGAAATACATCACATTCTATTGTTGAGCGTGTGTAACAGTTGCAAGATGAACCTGTGCTGACAGAAGAATATGTGGAGCTATGGGTAGGCACAAAATATGACAGCAAGGATTAGCAATTAACGAATGCAGATTAGCGATTGTTCAATCCGGATCCAAAGTACAAATCACAGGTGTTGGCTAAGATGTGTCGAGACGTAGCGCAACAAGGTGAAAACAAAGGACGATGGAGAGAACTCACAGAACAAGCAAATAGTCCGGATTTTTCCTTTTTCCTGAATTTTCTCGGAATTTTCCAAAAGGCACTAGTAGGAATCAAATTTTTTCTATTTTTTCACTATTTTTTTATATTTTTCTCTGAACAAGGATAAAAAAAGATGCAACCACAAAAATTGGCACCTACAACTGAGGTGGGAAGTGGTCTAAAGAAATACATCACATTCTGTTGTTGAGCGTGTGTAACAAATCACAGGAGCTATGGGTAGGCACAAAATAGTCCAGAATTTTCCAAAAGGCTCTAGTAGGAATCAAAATTTTTTTTCACTATTTTTTTATATTTTTCTCTGAACAAGGATAAACAAGATGCAACCACAAAAATTGGCACCTACAACTGAGGTGGGATGTGGTCTAAAGAAATACAGCACTTTCTGTGAAAAGCGTGCAAAAACTTTGACAATTTTTTTCTTTTTTTTCCTGAATTTTTTTTGGCAATTTTAATGAAACCAAATAGGGCAAAGCCAAAGTGGTGAAATAATCTGTTGTTGAGCGTGTGTAACAGTTGCAAGATGAACCTGTGTTGACAGAAGAATATATGGAGCTATGGGTAGGCACGCAATATGACAGCAAGGATTAGCTATTAACGAATGCAGATTAGCGATTGTTCAATCCGGATCCAAAGTACAAATCACAGGTGCTGGCTAAGACATGTCGAGACGTAGCGCAACAAGGTGAAAACAAAGGATGATGGAAAGATCTCACAGAACAGGCAAATAGTCCGGATTTTTCTTTTTCCTGAATTTTTCCCAGAATTTTCCAGAAGGCTCTAGTAGGAATCAAAAATTTTTTTCACTATTTTTTTATATTTTTCTCTGAACAAGGATAAAAAAGATGCAACCACAAAAATTGGCACCTACAACTAAGGTGGGATGTGGTCTAAAGAAATACAGCACTTTCTGTGAAAAGCGTGCAAAAACTTTGACAATTTTTTCTTTTTTTTTCCTGAATTTTTTTGGCAATTTTGATGAAACCAAACAGGGCAAAGCCAAAGTGGTGAAATAATCTGTTGTTGAGCATGTGTAACAGTTGCAAGATGAACCTGTGCTGACAGAAGAATATATGGAGCTGTGGGTAGGCACGCAATATGACAGCAAGGATTAGCAATTAACGAATGCAGATTAGCGATTGTTCAATCCGGATCCAAAGTACAAATCACAGGTGCTGGCTAAGATGTGTCGATACGTAGCGCAACAAGGTGAAAACAAAGGACGATGGAGAGAACTCACAGAACAAGCAAATAGTCCAGATTTTTCCTTTTTCCTGAATTTTTCACGGAATTTTCCAAAAGGCACTAGTAGGAATCAATTTTTTTTATTTTTTTTCACAATTTTTTTATATTTTTCTCTGAACAAGGATCAAAAAAGATGCAACCACAAAAATTGGCACCTACAACTGAGGTGGGATGTGGTCTGCAGAAATACAGCACATTCTTTGAAAAGCGTGCAAAAACTTTGACAATTTTTTTTCTTTTTTTTCCTGAATTTTTTTGGCAATTTTGATGAAACCAAATAGGGCAAAGCCAAAGTGGTGAAATAATCTATTGTTGAGCGTGTGTAACAGTTGCAAGATGAACCTGTGCTGACAGAAGAATATGTGGAGCTATGTGTAGGCACACAATATGACAGCAAGGATTAGCAATTAACGAATGCAAATTAGTGATTGTTCAATCCGGATCCAAAGTACAAATCACAGGTGCTGGTTAAGACGTGTCGAGACGTAGCGCAACAAGGTGAAAACAAAGGACGATGGAGAGAACTCACAGAACAAGCAAATAGTCCAAATTTTTCCTTTTTCCTGAATTTTTCCTAAAATTTCACAAAAGGCACTTATAGGAATCAAATTTTTTTATTTTTTCACTATTTTTTTATATTTTTCACTAAACAAGGATAAAAAAGATGCAACCACAAAAATTGGCACCTACAACTGAGGTGGGATGTGGTCCACAGAAATAAAGCACGTTCTCTGAAAAGCGTGCAAAAACTTTGACAATTTTTTTCTTTGTTTTTCCTGAATTTTTTGGCAATTTTGATGAAACCAAACAGGGCAAAGCCAAAGTGGTGAAATAATCTGTTGTTGAGCATGTGTAACAGTTGCAGGATGAACCTGTGCTGACAGAAGATTATGTGGAGCTATGTGTAGGCACACAATATGACAGCAAGGATTAGCAATTAACGAATGCAAATTAGTGATTGTTCAATACGGATCCAAAGTACAAATCACAGGTGCTGGCTAAGACGTGTCGAGACATAGCGCAACAAGGTGAAAACAAAGGATGATGAAAAGAACTCACAGAACAGGCAAATAGTCCAGATTTTTCCTTTTTCCTGAATTTTTCCTGAAATTTTCCAAAAGGCTCTAGTAGGAATCAAAAAAAATTTCACTATTTTTTTATATTTTCTCTGAACAAGGATAAAAAATATGCAACCACAAAAATAGGCACCTACAACTGAGGTGGGATGTGGTCTACAGAAATACAGCATGTTCTGTGAAAAGCGTGCAAAAACTTTGACAATTTTTTTCTTTTTTTCCTAAATTTTTATGGCAATTTTGATGAAACCAAACAGGGCAAAGCCAAAGTGGTGAAACAATCTGTTGTTGAGTGTGGGTAATAGTTGCAAGATGAACCGGTGCTGACAGAAGAATATGTGGAGCTATGGTTAGGCACACAATATGACAGCAAGGATTAGCAATTAACGAATGCAAATTAGTGATTGTTCAATCCGGATCCAAAGTACAAATCACAGGTGCTGGCTAAGACGTGTCGAGACGTAGCGTAACAAGGTGAAAACAAAGGACGATGGAAAGAACTCACAGAACAAGTAAATAGTCCAGATTTTTCTTTTTTCCTGAATTTTTCCCAAAATTTCACAAAAGGCACCAGTAGGAATCAATTTTTTTTTATTTTTTCACTATATTTTTTTATATTTTTCTCTGAACAAGGATAAAAAAAGATGCAACCACAAAAATTGGCACCTACAACTGAGGTGGGATGTGGTCTAAAGAAATACAGCACGTTCTGTGAAAAGCGTGCAAAAACTTTGACAATTTTTTTCTTTTTTTTTCCTAAATTTTTTTTGGCAATTTTGATGAAACCAAATAGGGCAAAGCCAAAGTGGTGAAATAATCTGTTGTTGAGCGTGTGTAACAGTTGCAAGATGAACCTGTGCTGATAGAAGAATATGTGGAGCTATGTGTAGGCACACAATATGACAGCAAGGATTAGCAATTAACGAATGCAAATTAGTGATTGTTCAATCCGGATCCAAAGTACAAATCACAGGTGCTGGTTAAGACGTGTCGAGACGTAGCGCAACAAGGTGAAAACAAAGGACGATGGAGAGAACTCACAGAACAAGCAAATAGTCCAAATTTTTCCTTTTTCCTGAATTTTTCCTAAAATTTCACAAAAGGCACTTATAGGAATCAAAATTTTTTATTTTTTCACTATTTTTTTATATTTTTCACTAAACAAGGATAAAAAAGATGCAACCACAAAAATTGGCACCTACAACTGAGGTGGGATGTGGTCCACAGAAATAAAGCACGTTCTCTGAAAAGCGTGCAAAAACTTTGACAATTTTTTTCTTTGTTTTTCCTGAATTTTTTGGCAATTTTGATGAAACCAAACAGGGCAAAGCCAAAGTGGTGAAATAATCTGTTGTTGAGCATGTGTAACAGTTGCAGGATGAACCTGTGCTGACAGAAGATTATGTGGAGCTATGTGTAGGCACACAATATGACAGCAAGGATTAGCAATTAACGAATGCAAATTAGTGATTGTTCAATACGGATCCAAAGTACAAATCACAGGTGCTGGCTAAGACGTGTCGAGACATAGCGCAACAAGGTGAAAACAAAGGATGATGAAAAGAACTCACAGAACAGGCAAATAGTCCAGATTTTTCCTTTTTCCTGAATTTTTCCTGAAATTTTCCAAAAGGCTCTAGTAGGAATCAAAAAAAAATTTCACTATTTTTTTATATTTTCTCTGAACAAGGATAAAAAATATGCAACCACAAAAATAGGCACCTACAACTGAGGTGGGATGTGGTCTACAGAAATACAGCATGTTCTGTGAAAAGCGTGCAAAAACTTTGACAATTTTTTTCTTTTTTTCCTAAATTTTTATGGCAATTTTGATGAAACCAAACAGGGCAAAGCCAAAGTGGTGAAACAATCTGTTGTTGAGTGTGGGTAATAGTTGCAAGATGAACCGGTGCTGACAGAAGAATATGTGGAGCTATGGTTAGGCACACAATATGACAGCAAGGATTAGCAATTAACGAATGCAAATTAGTGATTGTTCAATCCGGATCCAAAGTACAAATCACAGGTGCTGGCTAAGACGTGTCGAGACGTAGCGTAACAAGGTGAAAACAAAGGACGATGGAAAGAACTCACAGAACAAGTAAATAGTCCAGATTTTTCTTTTTTCCTGAATTTTTCCCAAAATTTCACAAAAGGCACCAGTAGGAATCAATTTTTTTTTATTTTTTCACTATATTTTTTTATATTTTTCTCTGAACAAGGATAAAAAAAGATGCAACCACAAAAATTGGCACCTACAACTGAGGTGGGATGTGGTCTAAAGAAATACAGCACGTTCTGTGAAAAGCGTGCAAAAACTTTGACAATTTTTTTCTTTTTTTTTCCTAAATTTTTTTTGGCAATTTTGATGAAACCAAATAGGGCAAAGCCAAAGTGGTGAAATAATCTGTTGTTGAGCGTGTGTAACAGTTGCAAGATGAACCTGTGCTCATAGAAGAATATGTGGAGCTATGTGTAGGCACACAATATGACAGCAAGGATTAGCAATTAACGAATGCAAATTAGTGATTGTTCAATCCGGATCCAAAGTACAAATCACAGGTGCTGGTTAAGACGTGTCGAGACGTAGCGCAACAAGGTGAAAACAAAGGACGATGGAGAGAACTCACAGAACAAGCAAATAGTCCAAATTTTTCCTTTTTCCTGAATTTTTCCTAAAATTTCACAAAAGGCACTTATAGGAATCAAAATTTTTTATTTTTTCACTATTTTTTTATATTTTTCACTAAACAAGGATAAAAAAGATGCAACCACAAAAATTGGCACCTACAACTGAGGTGGGATGTGGTCCACAGAAATAAAGCACGTTCTCTGAAAAGCGTGCAAAAACTTTGACAATTTTTTTCTTTGTTTTTCCTGAATTTTTTGGCAATTTTGATGAAACCAAACAGGGCAAAGCCAAAGTGGTGAAATAATCTGTTGTTGAGCATGTGTAACAGTTGCAGGATGAACCTGTGCTGACAGAAGATTATGTGGAGCTATGTGTAGGCACACAATATGACAGCAAGGATTAGCAATTAACGAATGCAAATTAGTGATTGTTCAATACGGATCCAAAGTACAAATCACAGGTGCTGGCTAAGACGTGTCGAGACATAGCGCAACAAGGTGAAAACAAAGGATGATGAAAAGAACTCACAGAACAGGCAAATAGTCCAGATTTTTCCTTTTTCCTGAATTTTTCCTGAAATTTTCCAAAAGGCTCTAGTAGGAATCAAAAAAAATTTCACTATTTTTTTATATTTTCTCTGAACAAGGATAAAAAATATGCAACCACAAAAATAGGCACCTACAAC
The DNA here is from genome assembly GCA_022457205.1 of Saccharum spontaneum. Classification (NCBI taxonomy): domain Eukaryota; kingdom Viridiplantae; phylum Streptophyta; class Magnoliopsida; order Poales; family Poaceae; genus Saccharum; species Saccharum spontaneum. The sequence continues at coordinate 106,397 of JAKOGQ010000447.1, forward strand.
TGAGGTGGGATGTGGTCTACAGAAATACAGCATGTTCTGTGAAAAGCGTGCAAAAACTTTGACAATTTTTTTCTTTTTTTCCTAAATTTTTATGGCAATTTTGATGAAACCAAACAGGGCAAAGCCAAAGTGGTGAAACAATCTGTTGTTGAGTGTGGGTAATAGTTGCAAGATGAACCGGTGCTGACAGAAGAATATGTGGAGCTATGGTTAGGCACACAATATGACAGCAAGGATTAGCAATTAACGAATGCAAATTAGTGATTGTTCAATCCGGATCCAAAGTACAAATCACAGGTGCTGGCTAAGACGTGTCGAGACGTAGCGTAACAAGGTGAAAACAAAGGACGATGGAAAGAACTCACAGAACAAGTAAATAGTCCAGATTTTTCTTTTTTCCTGAATTTTTCCCGAAATTTCACAAAAGGCACCAGTAGGAATCAATTTTTTTTTTATTTTTTCACTATATTTTTTTATATTTTTCTCTGAACAAGGATAAAAAAAGATGCAACCACAAAAATTGGCACCTACAACTGAGGTGGGATGTGGTCTAAAGAAATACAGCACGTTCTGTGAAAAGCGTGCAAAAACTTTGACAATTTTTTTCTTTTTTTTTCCTAAATTTTTTTTGGCAATTTTGATGAAACCAAATAGGGCAAAGCCAAAGTGGTGAAATAATCTGTTGTTGAGCGTGTGTAACAGTTGCAAGATGAACCTGTGCTCATAGAAGAATATGTGGAGCTATGTGTAGGCACACAATATGACAGCAAGGATTAGCAATTAACGAATGCAAATTAGTGATTGTTCAATCCGGATCCAAAGTACAAATCACAGGTGCTGGTTAAGACGTGTCGAGACGTAGCGCAACAAGGTGAAAACAAAGGACGATGGAGAGAACTCACAGAACAAGCAAATAGTCCAAATTTTTCCTTTTTCCTGAATTTTTCCTAAAATTTCACAAAAGGCACTTATAGGAAACAAATTTTTTTATTTTTTCACTATTTTTTTATATTTTTCACTAAACAAGGATAAAAAAGATGCAACCACAAAAATTGGCACCTACAACTGAGGTGGGATGTGGTCCACAGAAATAAAGCACGTTCTCTGAAAAGCGTGCAAAAACTTTGACAATTTTTTTCTTTGTTTTTCCTGAATTTTTTGGCAATTTTGATGAAACCAAACAGGGCAAAGCCAAAGTGGTGAAATAATCTGTTGTTGAGCATGTGTAACAGTTGCAGGATGAACCTGTGCTGACAGAAGATTATGTGGAGCTATGTGTAGGCACACAATATGACAGCAAGGATTAGCAATTAACGAATGCAAATTAGTGATTGTTCAATATGGATCCAAAGTACAAATCACAGGTGCTGGCTAAGACGTGTCGAGACATAGCGCAACAAGGTGAAAACAAAGGATGATGAAAAGAACTCACAGAACAGGCAAATAGTCTAGATTTTTCCTTTTTCCTGAATTTTTCCCGAAATTTTCCAAAAGGCTCTAGTAGGAATCAAAAAAAATTTCACTATTTTTTTATATTTTCTCTGAACAAGGATAAAAAATATGCAACCACAAAAATAGGCACCTACAACTGAGGTGGGATGTGGTCTACAGAAATACAGCATGTTCTGTGAAAAGCGTGCAAAAACTTTGACAATTTTTTTCTTTTTTTCCTAAATTTTTATGGCAATTTTGATGAAACAAAACAGGGCAAAGCCAAAGTGGTGAAACAATCTGTTGTTGAGTGTGGGTAATAGTTGCAAGATGAACCGGTGCTGACAGAAGAATATGTGGAGCTATGGTTAGGCACACAATATGACAGCAAGGATTAGCAATTAACGAATGCAAATTAGTGATTGTTCAATCCGGATCCAAAGTACAAATCACAGGTGCTGGCTAAGACGTGTCGAGACGTAGCGTAACAAGGTGAAAACAAAGGACGATGGAAAGAACTCACAGAACAAGTAAATAGTCCAGATTTTTCTTTTTTCCTGAATTTTTCCCGAAATTTCACAAAAGGCACCAGTAGGAATCAATTTTTTTTTATTTTTTCACTATATTTTTTTATATTTTTCTCTGAACAAGGATAAAAAAAGATGCAACCACAAAAATTGGCACCTACAACTGAGGTGGGATGTGGTCTAAAGAAATACAGCACGTTCTGTGAAAAGCGTGCAAAAACTTTGACAATTTTTTTCTTTTTTTTTCCTAAATTTTTTTTGGCAATTTTGATGAAACCAAATAGGGCAAAGCCAAAGTGGTGAAATAATCTGTTGTTGAGCGTGTGTAATAGTTGCAAGATGAACCTGTGCTGACAGAAGAATATGTGGAGCTATGGGTAGGCACGCAATATGACAGCAAGGATTAGCAATTAACGAATGCAGATTAGCGATTGTTCGATCCGGATCCAAAGTACAAATCACAGGTGCTGGCTAAGACGTGTCGAGACGTAGCGCAACAAGGTGAAAACAAAGGACGATGGAGAGAACTCACAGAACAAGCAAATAGTCCAGATTTTTCCTTTTTCCTGAATTTTTTCCGGAATTTTCCAAAAGGCACTAGTAGGAATAAAAAAATTCACTATTTTTTTATATTTTTCTCTGAACAAGGATAAAAAAGATGCAACCATAAAAATTGGCACCTACAATTGAGGTGGGATGTGGTCTACAGAAATACAGCACGTTCTGTGAAAAGCGTGTAAAAACTTTGACAATTTTTTTTCTTTTTTTTCCTGAATTTTTATGGCAATTTTGATGAAACAAAACAGGGCAAAGCCAAAGTGGTGAAACAATCTGTTGTTGAGTGTGGGTAATAGTTTCAAGATGAACCTGTGCTGACAGAAGAATATGTGGAGCTATGGGTAGGCACACAATATGACAACAAGGATTAGCAATTAACGAATGCAAATTAGTGATTGTTCAATCCAGATCCAAAGTACAAATCACAGGTGCTGGCTAAGACGTGTCGAGATGTAGCGCAACACGGTGAAAACAAAGGACGATGCAGAGAACTCACAGAACAAGCAAATAGTCCAGATTTTTCCTTTTTCCTAAATTTTTCCTGAAATTTCACAAAAGGCACCAGTTGGAATCAAATTTTTTTTATTTTTTCACTATTTTTTTATATTTTTCTCTAAACAAGCATAAAAAAGATGCAACCACAAAAATTGGCACCTACAACTGAGGTGGGATGTGGTCTACAGAAATACAGCACGTTCTCTGAAAAGTGTGCAAAAACTTTGACAATTTTTTTCTTTTTTTTCCCAAATTTTTATGGCAATTTTGATGAAACAAAACAGGGCAAAGCCAAAGTGGTGAAACAATCTGTTGTTGAGTGTGGGTAATAGTTGCAAGATGAACCGGTGCTGACAGAAGAATATGTGGAGCTATGGGTAGGCACACAATATGACAGCAAGGATTAGCAATTAACGAATGCAGATTAGCGATTGTTCAATCCGGATCCAAAGTACAAATCACAGCTGCTGGCTAAGACGTGTCGAGACGTAGCGTAACAAGGTGAAAACAAAGGATGATGGAAAGATCTCACAGAACAGGCAAATAGTCCGGATTTTTCTTTTTTCCTGAATTTTTCCCAGAATTTTCCCAAAGGCTCTAGTAGGAATCAAAATTTTTTTCACTATTTTTTTTATATTTTTCTCTGAACAAGGATAAAAAAGATGCAACCACAAAAATTGGCACCTACAACTGAGGTGGGATGTGGTCTAAAGAAATACAGCACATTCTGTGAAAAGCGTGCAAAAACTTTGACAATTTTTTTCTTTGTTTTTCCTGAATTTTTTTTGGCAATTTTGATGAAACCAAATAGGGCAAAGCCAAAGTGGTGAAATAATCTGTTGTTGAGCGTGTGTAACAGTTGCAAGATGAACCTGTGTTGACAGAAGAATATATGGAGCTATGGGTAGGCACGCAATATGACAGCAAGGATTAGCAATTAACGAATGCAGATTAGCGATTGTTCAATCCGGATCCAAAGTACAAATCACAGGTGCTGGCTAAGACATGTCGAGACGTAGCGCAACAAGGTGAAAACAAAGGATGATGGAAAGATCTCACAGAACAGGCAAATAGTCCAGATTTTTCTTTTTCCTGAATTTTTCCCAGAATTTTCCAGAAGGCTCTAGTAGGAATCAAAATTTTTTTTCACTATTTTTTTATATTTTTCTCTGAACAAGGATAAAAGAGATGCAACCACAAAAATTGGCACCTACAACTAAGGTGGGATGTGGTCTAAAGAAATACAGCACTTTCTGTGAAAAGCGTGCAAAAACTTTAACAATTTTTTTCTTTTTTTTCCTGAATTTTTTTGGCAATTTTGATGAAACCAAATAGGGCAAAGCCAAAGTGGTGAAATAATCTATTGTTGAGCGTGTGTAACAGTTGCAAGATGAACCTGTGCTGACAGAAGAATATGTGGAGCTATGTGTAGGCACACAATATGACAGCAAGGATTAGCAATTAACGAATGCAAATTAGTGATTGTTCAATCCGGATCCAAAGTACAAATCACAGGTGCTGGTTAAGACGTGTCGAGACGTAGCGCAACAAGGTGAAAACAAAGGACGATGGAGAGAACTCACAGAACAAGCAAATAGTCCAGATTTTTCCTTTTTCCTGAATTTTTCCCGAAATTTTCCAAAAGGCTCTAGTAGGAATCAAAAAAAATTTCACTATTTTTTTATATTTTCTCTGAACAAGGATAAAAAAGATGCAACCACAAAAATAGGCACCTACAACTGAGGTGGGATGTGGTCTACAGAAATACAGCATGTTCTGTGAAAAGCGTGCAATAACTTTGACAATTTTTTTCTTTTTTTTCCCGAATTTTTATGGCAATTTCGATGAAACAAAACAGGGCAAAGCCAAAGTGGTGAAACAATCTGTTGTTGAGTGTGGGTAATAGTTGCAAGATGAACCGGTGCTGACAGAAGAATATGTGGAGCTATGGGTAGGCACACAATATGACAGCAAGGATTAGCAATTAACGAATGCAGATTAGCGATTGTTCAATCCGGATCCAAAGTACAAATCACAGGTGCTGGCTAAGACGTGTCGAGACGTAGCGTAACAAGGTGAAAACAAAGGATGATGGAAAGATCTCACAGAACAGGCAAATAGTCCGGATTTTTCTTTTTTCCTGAATTTTTCCCAGAATTTTCCCAAAGGCTCTAGTAGGAATCAAAATTTTTTTCACTATTTTTTTTATATTTTTCTCTGAACAAGGATAAAAAAGATGCAACCACAAAAATTGGCACCTACAACTGAGGTGGGATGTGGTCTAAAGAAATACAGCACATTCTGTGAATAGCGTGCAAAAACTTTGACAATTTTTTTCTTTGTTTTTCCTGAATTTTTTTTGGCAATTTTGATGAAACCAAATAGGGCAAAGCCAAAGTGGTGAAATAATCTGTTGTTGAGCGTGTGTAACAGTTGCAAGATGAACCTGTGTTGACAGAAGAATATATGGAGCTATGGGTAGGCACGCAATATGACAGCAAGGATTAGCAATTAACGAATGCAGATTAGCGATTGTTCAATCCGGATCCAAAGTACAAATCACAGGTGCTGGCTAAGACGTGTCGAGACGTAGCGTAACAAGGTGAAAACAAAGGATGATGGAAAGATCTCACAGAACAGGCAAATAGTCCAGATTTTTCTTTTTTCCTGAATTTTTCCCAGAATTTTCCCAGAGGCTCTAGTAGGAATCAAAATTTTTTTCACTATTTTTTTTATATTTTTCTCTGAACAAGGATAAAAAAGATGCAACCACAAAAATTGGCACCTACAACTGAGGTGGGATGTGGTCTAAAGAAATACAGCACATTCTGTGAATAGCGTGCAAAAACTTTGACAATTTTTTTCTTTGTTTTTCCTGAATTTTTTTTGGCAATTTTGATGAAACCAAATAGGGCAAAGCCAAAGTGGTGAAATAATCTGTTGTTGAGCGTGTGTAACAGTTGCAAGATGAACCTGTGTTGACAGAAGAATATATGGAGCTATGGGTAGGCACGCAATATGACAGCAAGGATTAGCAATTAACGAATGCAGATTAGCGATTGTTCAATCCGGATCCAAAGTACAAATCACAGGTGCTGGCTAAGACATGTCGAGACGTAGCGCAACAAGGTGAAAACAAAGGATGATGGAAAGATCTCACAGAACAGGCAAATAGTCCGGATTTTTCTTTTTCCTGAATTTTTCCCAGAATTTTTCAGAAGGCTCTAGTAGGAATCAAAAAATTTTTTCACTATTTTTTTATATTTTTCTCTGAACAAGGATAAAAAAGATGCAACCACAAAAATTGGCACCTACAACTAAGGTGGGATGTGGTCTAAAGAAATACAGCACTTTCTGTGAAAAGCGTGCAAAAACTTTGACAATTTTTTCTTTTTTTTTTCCTGAATTTTTTTTGGCAATTTTGATGAACCAAACAGGGCAAAGCCAAAGTGGTGAAATAATCTGTTGTTGAGCATGTGTAACAGTTGCAAGATGAACCTGTGCTGACAGAAGAATATATGGAGCTGTGGGTAGGCACGCAATATGAAAGCAAGGATTAGCAATTAACGAATGCAGATTAGCGATTGTTCAATCCGGATCCAAAGTACAAATCACAGGTGCTGGCTAAGATGTGTCGAGACGTAGCGCAACAAGGTGAAAACAAAGGACGATGGAGAGAACTCACAGAACAAGCAAATAGTCCAGATTTTTCCTTTTTCCTGAATTTTTCACGGAATTTTCCAAAAGGCACTAGTAGGAATCAATTTTTTTTATTTTTTTTTCACTATTTTTTTATATTTTTCTCTGAACAAGGATCAAAAAAGATGCAACCACAAAAATTGGCACCTACAACTGAGGTGGGATGTGGTCTGTAGAAATACAGCACATTCTTTGAAAAGCGTGCAAAAACTTTGACAATTTTTTTTCTTTTTTTTCCTGAATTTTTTTGGCAATTTTGATGAAACCAAATAGGGCAAAGCCAAAGTGGTGAAATAATCTGTTGTTGAGCGTGTGTAACAGTTGCAAGATGAACCTGTGTTGACAGAAGAATATATGGAGCTATGGGTAGGCACGCAATATGACAGCAAGGATTAGCAATTAACGAATGCAGATTAGCGATTGTTCAATCCGGATCCAAAGTACAAATCACAGGTGCTGGCTAAGACATGTCGAGACGTAGCGCAACAAGGTGAAAACAAAGGATGATGGAAAGATCTCACAGAACAGGCAAATAGTCCGGATTTTTCTTTTTCCTGAATTTTTCCCAGAATTTTCCAGAAGGCTGTAGTAGGAATCAAAATTTTTTTTCACTATTTTTTTATATTTTTCTCTGAACAAAGATAAAAAAGATGCAACCACAAAAATTGGCACCTACAACTAAGGTGGGATGTGGTCTAAAGAAATACAGCACTTTCTGTGAAAAGCGTGCAAAAACTTTGACAATTTTTTTCTTTTTTTTCCTGAATTTTTTTGGCAATTTTGATGAAACCAAACAGGGCAAAGCCAAAGTGGTGAAATAATCTGTTGTTGAGCGTGTGTAACAGTTGCAAGATGAACCTGTGCTGACAGAAGAATATGTGGAGCTATGGGTAGGCACAAAATATGACAGCAAGGATTAGCATTTAACGAATGCAAATTAGTGTTTGTTCAATCCGGATCCAAAGCACAAATCACAGGTGCTGGATAAGACATGTCGAGATGTAGCGCAACAAGGTGAAAACAAAGGATGATGAAAAGAACTCACAGAACAGGAAAATAGTCCTGATTTTTCCTTTTTCCTGAATTTTTCCCAGAATTTTCCAAAAGGCTCTAGTAGGAATCAAAAAAATTTTTCACTATTTTTTTATATTTTTCTCTGAACAAGGATAAAAAAGATGCAACCACAAAAATTGGCACCTACAACTGAGGTGGGATGTGGTCTAAAGAAATACAGCACTTTCTGTGAAAAGCGTGCAAAAACTTTGACAATTTTTTTCTATTTTTTTCCTGAATTTTTTTTGGCAATTTTGATGAAACCAAACAGGGCAAAGCCAAAGTGGTGAAATAATCTGTTGTTGAGCGTGTGTAACAGTTGCAAGATGAACCTGTGCTGACAGAAGAATATATGGAGCTATGGGTAGGCACGCAATATGACAGCAAGGATTAGCAATTAATGAATGCAGATTAGCGATTGTTCAATCCGGATCCAAAGTACAAATCACAGGTGCTGGCTAAGATGTGTCGAGACGTAGCGCAACAAGGTGAAAACAAAGGACGATGGAGAGAACTCACAGAACAAGCAAATAGTCCAGATTTTTCCTTTTTCCTGAATTTTTCCCAGAATTTTCCAAAAGGCACTAGTAGGAATCAATTTTTTTATTTTTTCACTATTTTTTTATATTTTTCTCTGAACAAGGATCAAAAAAGATGCAACCACAAAAATTGGCACCTACAACTGAGGTGGGATGTGGTCTGCAGAAATACAGCACATTCTCTGAAAAAGCGTGCAAAAACTTTGATAATTTTTTTCTTTATTTTCCTGAATTTTTTTGGCAATTTTGATGAAACCAAACAGGGCAAAGCCAAAGTGGTGAAATAATCTATTGTTGAGCATGTGTAACAGTTGAAGATGAACCTGTGCTGACAGAAGAATATGTGGAGCTATGTGTAGGCACACAATATGACAACAAGGATTAGCAATTAACGAATGCAAATTAGTGATTGTTCAATCCGGATCCAAAGTACAAATCACAGGTGCTGGCTAAGACGTGTCGAGACGTAGCGCAACAAGGTGAAAACAAAGGACGATGGAGAAAACCCACAGAACAAGCAAATAGTCCAGATTTTTCCTTTTTCCTGAATTTTTCCCGGAATTTTCCAAAAGGCACTAGTAGGAATCAATTTTTTTATTTTTTCACTATTTTTTATATTTTTCTCTGAACAAGGATCAAAAAAGATGCAACCACAAAAATTGGCACCTACAACTGAGGTGGGATGTGGTCTGCAGAAATACAGCACATTCTCTGAAAAAGCGTGCAAAAACTTTGACAATTTTTTTTCTTTTTTTCCTGAATTTTTTTGGCAATTTTGATGAAACCAAACAGGGCAAAGCCAAAGTGGTGAAATAATCTATTGTTGAGCATGTGTAACAGTTGAAGGTGAACCTGTGCTGACAGAAGAATATGTGGAGCTATGTGTAGGCACACAATATGACAACAAGGATTAGCAATTAACGAATGCAAATTAGTGATTGTTCAATCCAGATCCAAAGTACAAATCACAGATGCTGGCTAAGACGTGTCGAGACGTAGCGCAACAAGGTGAAAACAAAGGACGATGGAGAGAACTCACAGAACAAGCAAATAGTCCAGATTTTTCCTTTTTCCTGAATTTTTCCTAAAATTTCACAAAAGGCACTTATAGGAATCAAATTTTTTCTATTTTTTCACTATTTTTTTATATTTTTCTCTGAACAAGGATAAAAAAGATGCAACCACAAAAATTGGCACCTACAACTGAGGTGGGATGTGGTCTACAGAAATACAGCACGTTCTCTGAAAAGCGTGCAAAAACTTTGACAAGTTTTTTCTTTCTTTTCCTGAATTTTTTTTGGCAATTTTGATGAAACCAAACAGGGCAAAGCCAAAGTGGTGAAATGATCTGTTGTTGAGCGTGTGTAACAGTTGCAAGATGAACCTGTGCTGACAGAAGAATATGTGGAGCTATGGGTAGGCACAAAATATGACAGCAAGGATTAGCATTTAACGAATGCAAATTAGTGTTTGTTCAATCCGGATCCAAAGCACAAATCACAGGTGCAGGATAAGACATGTCGAGATGTAGCGCAACAAGGTGAAAACAAAGGATGATGAAAAGAACTCACAGAACAGGCAAATAGTCCAGATTTTTCCTTTTTCCTGAATTTTTCCCAGAATTTTCCAAAAGGCTCTAGTAGTAATCAAAAAAAATTTTCACTATTTTTTTATATTTTTCTCTGAACAAGGATAAAAAAGATGCAACCACAAAAATTGGCACCTACAACTGAGGTGGGATGTGGTCTAAAGAAATACAGCACTTTCTGTGAAAAGCGTGCAAAAACTTTGACAATTTTTTTCTTTTTTTTTCCTGAATTTTTTTTGGCAATTTTGATGAAACCAAACAGGGTAAAGCCAAAGTGGTGAAATAATCTGTTGTTGAGCGTGTGTAACAGTTGCAAGATGAACCTGTGCTGATAGAAGAATATATGGAGCTATGGGTAGGCACGTAATATGACAGCAAGGATTAGCAATTAACGAATGCAGATTAGCGATTGTTCAATCCGGATCCAAAGTACAAATCACAGGTGCTGGCTAAGACGTGTTGAGACGTAGCGCAACAAGGTGAAAACAAAGGACGATGGAGAGAACTCACAGAACAAGCAAATAGTCCAGATTTTTCTTTTTTCCTGAATTTTTCCCGGAATTTTCCAAAAGGCACTAGTAGGAATCAATTTTTTATTTTTTCACTATTTTTTTTATATTTTTCTCTGAACAAGGATCAAAAAAGATGCAACCACAAAAATTGGCACCTACAACTGAGGTGGGATGTGGTCTGCAGAAATACAGCACATTCTCTGAAAAAGCGTGTAAAAACTTTGACAATTTTTTTTCTTTTTTTTTCCTGAATTTTTTTGGCAATTTTGATGAAACCAAAGAGGGCAAAGCCAAAGTGGTGAAATATCTATTGTTGAGCATGTGTAACAGTTGCAAGATGAACCTGTGCTGACAGAAGAATATGTGGAGCTATGTGTAGGCACACAATATGACAACAAGGATTAGCAATTAACGAATGCAAATTAGTGATTGTTCAATCCGGATCCAAAGTACAAATCATAGGTGATGGCTAAGACGTGTCGAGACGTAGCGCAACAAGGTGAAAACAAAGGACGATGGAGAGAACTCACAGAACAAGCAAATAGTCCAGATTTTTCCTTTTTCCTGAATTTTTCCTAAAATTTCACAAAAGGCACTTATAGGAATCAAAATTTTTTATTTTTTCACTATTTTTTATATTTTTCACTAAACAAGGATAAAAAAGATGCAACCACAAAAATTGGCACCTACAACTGAGGTGGGATGTGGTCCATAGAAATAAAGCACGTTCTCTGAAAAGCGTGCAAAAACTTTGACAATTTTTTTCTTTGTTTTTCCTGAATTTTTTTGGCAATTTTGATGAAACCAAACAGGGCAAAGCCAAAGTGGTGAAATAATCTGTTGTTGAGCATGTGTAACAGTTGCAAGATGAACCTGTGCTAACAGAAGATTATGTGGAGCTATGTGTAGGCACACAATATGACAGCAAGGATTAGCAATTAACGAATGCAAATTAGTGATTGTTCAATCCGTATCCAAAGTACAAATCACAGGTGCTGGCTAAGACGTGTCGAGACGTAGCGCAACAAGGTGAAAACAAAGGATGATGAAAAGAACTCACAGAACAGGCAAATAGTCCAGATTTTTCCTTTTTCCTGAAATTTTCCCAGAATTTTCCAAAAGGCTCTAGTAGGAATCAAAATTTTTTTCACTATTTTTTTATATTTTTCTCTGAACAAGGATAAAAAAAGATGCAACCACAAAAAAAGGCACCTACAACTGAGGTGGGATGTGGTCTACAGAAATACAGCACGTTCTGTGAAAAGCGTGCAAAAACTTTGACAATTTTTTTTTCCTGAATTTTTATGGCAATTTTGATGAAACCAAACAGGGCAAAGCCAAAGTGGTGAAACAATCTTTTGTTGAGTGTGGGTAATAGTTGCAAGATGAACCGGTGCTGACAGAAGAATATGTGGAGCTATGGTTAGGCACACAATATGACAGCAAGGATTAGCAATTAACGAATGCAAATTAGTGATTGTTTAATCCGGATCCAAAGTACAAATCACAGGTGCTGGCTAAGACGTGTCGAGATATAGCGCAACAAGGTGAAGACAAAGGACGATGGAGAGAACTCACAGAACAAGCAAATAGTCCAGATTTTTCTTTTTTCCTGAATTTTTCTCGAAATTTCACAAAAGGCACCACTGGAATCAAATTTTTTTTATTTTTTCACTATTTTTTTATATTTTTCTCTGAACAAGGATAAAAAAAGATGCAACCACAAAAATTGGCACCTACAACTGAGGTGGGATGTGTTCTATAGAAATACAGCACATTCTCTGAAAAGCGTGCAAAAACTTTGACAATTTTTTTCTTTGTTTTTCCTAAATTTTTTTGGCAATTTTGATGAAACCAAACAGGGCAAAGCCAAAGTGGTGAAATAATCTGTTGTTGAGCATGTGTAACAGTTGAAAAATGAACCTGTGCTGACAGAAGATTATGTGGAGCTATGTGTAGGCACACAATATGACAGCAAGGATTAGCAATTAACGAATGCAAATTAGTGATGGTTCAATCTGGATCCAAAGTACAAATCACAGGTGCTGGCTAAGACGTGTCGAGACGTAGCGCAACAAGGTGGAAACAAAGGATGATAAAAAGAACTCACAGAACAGGCAAATAGTCCAGATTTTTCCTTTTTCCTGAATTTTTCCCTGAATTTTACAAAAGGCTCTAGCAAGAATCAAATTTTTTTTCACTATTTTTATATTTTTCTCTGAACAAGGATAAAAAAGATGCAACCACAAAAATAGGCACCTACAACTGAGGTGGGATGTGGTCTACAGAAATACAGCACGTTCTGTGAAAAGCGTGCAAAAACTTTGACAATTTTTTTCTTTTTTTTCTTGAATTTTTATGGTAATTTTGATGAAACCAAACAGGGCAAAGCCAAAGTGGTGAAACAATTTGTTGTTGAGTGTGGGTAATAGTTGCAAGATGAACCGGTGCTGACAGAAGAATATGTGGAGTTATGGTTAGACACACAATATGACAGCAAGGATTAGCAATTAACGAATGCAAATTAGTGATTGTTCAATCCGGATCCAAAGTACAAATCACAGGTGCTGGCTAAGACGTGTCTAGACGTAGCGCAACAAGGTGAAAACAAAGGACGATGGAGAGAACTCACAGAACAAGCAAATAGTCCAGATTTTTCCATTTTCCTGAATTTTTCCTAAAATTTCACAAAAGGTACTAGTAGGAATCAAAATTTTTTATTTTTTCACTTTTTTTTTATATTTTTCACTAAACAAGGATCAAAAAAGATGCAACCACAAAGATTGGCACCTACAACTGAGGTGGGATGTGGTCTACAGAAATACAGCATGTTCTCTGAAAAGCGTGCAAAAACTTTGATAATTTTTTTCTTTTTTTTCCTGAATTTTTTGGCAATTTTGATGAAAACAAACAGAGCAAAGTCAAAGTGGTGAAATAATCTGTTGTTGAGCGTGTGTAACAGTTGCAAGATGAACCTGTGCTGACAGAAGAATATGTGGAGCTATGTGTAGGCACACAATATGATAGCAAGGATTAGCAATTAACGAATGCAAATTAGTGATTGTTCAATCCGGATCCAAAGTACAAATCACAGGAGCTAGCTAAGACGTGTCGAGACGTAGCGCAACAAGGTGAAAACAAAGGACGATGGAGAGAACTCACAGAACAAGCAAATAGTCCAGATTCTTCCTTTTTCCTGAATTTTTCCTAAAATTTCACAAAAGGCACTAGTAGGAATCAAAATTTTTTATTTTTTCACTATTTTTTTTATATTTTTCACTAAACAAGGATCAAAAAAGATGCAACCACAAAAAAAGGCACCTACAACTGAGGTGGGATGTGGTCTGCAGAAATACAGCACGTTCTGTGCAAAGCGTGCAAAAACTTTGACAATTTTTTTCTTTTTTTTCCTGAATTTTTATGGCAATTTTGATGAAACCAAACAGGGCAAAGCCAAAGTGGTGAAACAATCTGTTGTTGAGTGTGGGTAATAGTTGCAAGATGAACCGGTGCTGACAGAAGAATATGTGGAGCTATGGTTAGGCACACAATATGACAGCAAGGATTAGCAATTAACGAATGCAAATTAGTGATTGTTTAATCCGGATCCAAAGTACAAATCACAGGTGCTGGCTAAGACGTGTCGAGATATAGCGCAACAAGGTGAAGACAAAGGACGATGGAGAGAACTCACAGAACAAGCAAATAGTCTAGATTTTTCTTTTTTCCTGAATTTTTCTCGAAATTTCACAAAAGGCACCTCTGGAATCAAATTTTTTTTATTTTTTCACTATTTTTTTATATTTTTCTCTGAACAAGGATAAAAAAAAGATTCAACCACAAAAATTGGCACCTACAACTGAGGTGGGATGTGGTCTACAGAAATACAACACGTTCTCTGAAAAGCGTGCAAAAACTTTGACAATTTTTTTCTTTGTTTTTCCTGAATTTTTTTGGCAATTTTGATGAAACCAAACAGGGCAAAGCCAAAGTGGTGAAATAATCTGTTGTTGTGCATGTGTAACAGTTGAAAAATGAACCTGTGCTGACAGAAGATTATGTGGAGCTATGTGTAGGCACACAATATGACAGCAAGGATTAGCAATTAACGAATGCAAATTAGTGATTGTTCAATCTGGATCCAAAGTATAAATCACAGGTGCTGACTAAGACGTGTCGAGACGTAGCGCAACAAGGTGTAAACAAAGGATGATAAAAAGAACTCACAGAACAGACAAATAGTCCAGATTTTTCCTTTTTCCTGAATTTTTCCCTGAATTTTACAAAAGGCTCTAGCAAGAATCAAAATTTTTTTCACTATTTTTATATTTTTCTCTGAACAAGGATAAAAAAGATGCAACCACAAAAATAGGCACCTACAACTGAGGTGGGATGTGGTCTACAGAAATACAGCACGTTCTGTGAAAAGCGTGCAAAAACTTTGACAATTTTTTTCTTTTTTTTCTTGAATTTTTATGGTAATTTTGATGAAACCAAACAGGGCAAAGCCAAAATGGTGAAACAATTTGTTGTTGAGTGTGGGTAATAGATGCAAGATGAACCGGTGCTGACAGAAGAATATGTGGAGCTATGGTTAGACACACAATATGACAGCAAGGATTAGCAATTAACGAATGCAAATTAGTGATTGTTCAATCCGGATCCAAAGTACAAATCACAGGTGCTGGCTAAGACGTGTCGAGACGTAGCGCAACAAGGTGAAAACAAAGGACGATGGAGAGAACTCACAGAACAAGCAAATAGTCCAGATTTTTCCATTTTTCTGAATTTTTCCTAAAATTTCACAAAAGGTACTAGTAGGAATCAAAATTTTTTATTTTTTCACTTTTTTTTTATATTTTTCACTAAACAAGGATCAAAAAAGATGCAACCACAAAGATTGGCACCTACAACTGAGGTGGGATGTGGTCTACAGAAATACAGCATGTTCTCTGAAAAGCGTGCAAAAACTTTGATAATTTTTTTCTTTTTTTTCCTGAATTTTTTTGGCAATTTTGATGAAACCAAACAGAGCAAAGTCAAAGTGGTGAAATAATCTGTTGTTGAGCGTGTGTAACAGTTGCAAGATGAACCTGTGCTGACAGAAGAATATGTGGAGCTATGTGTAGGCACACAATATGACAGCAAGGATTAGCAATTAACGAATGCAAATTAGTGATTGTTTAATCCGGATCCAAAGTACAAATCACAGGAGCTAGCTAAGACGTGTCGAGACGTAGCGCAACAAGGTGAAAACAAAGGACGATGGAGAGAACTCACAGAACAAGCAAATAGTCCAGATTTTTCCTTTTTCCTGAATTTTTCCTAAAATTTCACAAAAGGCACTAGTAGGAATCAAAATTTTTTATTTTTTCACTATTTTTTTTTATATTTTTCACTAAACAAGGATCAAAAAAGATGCAACCACAAAAATTGGCACCTACAACTGAGGTGGGATGTGATCTACAGAAATACATCACGTTCTCTGAAAAGCGTGCAAAAACTTTGACAATTTTTTTCTTTGTTTTTCCTGAATTTTTTTGGCAATTTTGATGAAACCAAACAGGGCAAAGCCAAAGTGGTGAAATAATCTGTTGTTGAGCTTGTGTAACAGTTGCAAGATGAACCTGTGCTGACAGAAGATTATGTGGAGCTATGTGTAGGCACACAATATGACAACAAGGATTAGCAATTAACGAATGCAAATTAGTGATTGTTCAATCCGGATCCAAAGTACAAATCACAGGTGCTGGCTAAGACGTGTCGAGACATAGCGCAACAAGGTGAAAACAAAGGATGATGAAAAGAACTCACAGAACAGGCAAATAGTCCAGATTTTTCCTTTTTCCTGAATTTTTCCCGGAATTTTCCAAAAGGCTCTAGTAGGAATCAAAATTTTTTTTACTATTTTTTATATTTTTCTCTGAACAAGGATAAAAAAGATGCAACCACAAAAATAGGCACCTACAACTGAGGTGGGATGTGGTCTACATAAATACAACACGTTCTGTGAAAAGCGTGCAAAAACTTTGACAATTTTTTTCTTTTTTTTCCTAAATTTTTATGGCAATTTTGATGAACCCAAACAGGGCAAAGCCAAAGTGGTGAAACAATCTGTTGTTGAGTGTGGGTAATAGTTGCAAGATGAACCGGTGCTGACAGAAGAATATGTGGAGCTATGGTTAGGCACACAATATGACAA